>NIUQ01003138.1:0-18749 GCA_002796945.1 Plectus sambesii
CTTCGTCCACTGCGGTGGCGTTGGCTTTGGCGGCGGTTCGCTTGCGAGCGGGGGTGACGGCCGAATCGATCGGCGTCCGAATGGCCTGATTGGTAGCCGACATACCTGGATCGGCTTTCGGATGTCCGGCGCTCGACTCGGGTATCTGCAAGACGTGCAATGATTGCTTGCAGCGATGGACACGAATACAAGGTCACGTGCTAAACACGAAAATGTAAGGGTAATCGGCGCCCAGCTCAGGGATACCGTAACTGTTCTGTCCGATGTATGCTGCGAAATCTTTGCTGTTCGTATATGCGTTTTAAATGTGCGTAGTGGGTGCTGCGTCGTTCGGTTTAGTTCGAATAAAAGCATGCACTGATGAAAGGTCCATATAACAAAAATATGAAATGTGCGAGGTTACCTTCTTGTCTTTGCCCGTGCGACGGACAGTGGACGCCGTCGGCTTTTTCTGATTAGCCGGCCGTCCCTTCGTCTTGGGCGTCTGTTTGACATCTTCGGTCATCTGCTCACTTTCGCGATCGTCAGCTCCGCTCATCGCCGAGTCGGTCTGCAGCGAAAAGAAGGATAATGAAGAAAAGAGAATGGCGATTCACTAAAGCTTACGTCTGTGCTCGCTCTCTTCTTCCCCTTCTTCGGCGATGACACGAGCGTCTTCTTGCTATCCGCCATGCGCGAGATCTCGATGCTCTGCTCCGGGCGAGCGTCCTACAACGAATTATTTTTTATACTGTATGTCAGTATATTACAATTGTTCGTACTGAGCTGAGGGTTACATATCAGAATTATTAACCTCATAGATGTTATAAAATTTTATTAAGCAATATTATAGTGTCCTCCACATTATGACGATACCTGCGCGCGACGAATTCTTACGCGTTTGGCGAATAAATTAATTAGTTTGCACTGCTCGCACAAATCACTCTATTTACTGCTTGACGCTGGTCGTGCAAAATTTTGATTTATTCGCCACAAGCTTGAGAATTAGCGTGCAGATCTCGTATCGGTGTGGACGACTGTACTTCGAGCACGATGTACAATACTTACCTCAGTATCGATGGGAGATTTCTTGGCACGTTTCGGAGGTGTTGGCTTGACGCTTGCAGACGACGTCGCTTGAGCAGTAGTCGCTACTTCTTGGTGATCTTTGGCAACATCGAGCACCTTCTCTAGCTGAAATGCCATGTCGTTAAGTCGTATGCATTATTGCATAAACGATGAAAAGATCAGTTTTTTCTGGTATTGAGCTCGAATACATTTGGCAACTAAGGAACGATGATCATTCTCAGTGAAAGTGGGCTTTCGCAGTGAAAAGCGAGCTAATCACTGCAAGCAAAGGGGCTTCTTCCAACTGATTGAAAATGCGAGTAGAAACAGACAGAAATTGCGCAAATATAAACATAAAAGCTCGCCTTCACTTTGGCGGTTTTGAGCGCTTCGACTTCGGCACGCAGCTCCTTCACGTCGCGACACTGCAAATGAAAGTTCAAATCAAAATGCATTTCAAAGCGAAAATCAGAACGAAAATGAAACTGCATATCAAAGTTCGTAAAACCATATCTTCCTCCCCAAATCGCCACTCACCAGAGCTTCGTTGTCCAATTTCAGGCGGTTCGATTCGGCGACCGACGACGAGAGGCGACTTTCGCGCTCGCGAGACGCCTCCAGCTGAGTCTCGACCTGGGCCTTCTTCTGCTGATGGATGCGCACTTCTTCTTGCGCGTGCTTCAGCTGTCCTCGCAGCCCTTGCAGCTGCGCCTCGAGCGACTCATGCGCTTTTCGGAACTCGCCTTCCATGTTCTTTATGCGCTCCATTTCGCCTACAATGTTTACAGCGTAAATTTTTTGATCAGTAAAGAGCGTCTTGACCGGATACCGTAGAACGCCAAATTCAGCCTATAATTAGCACGAGGAACGTCAAGGAAGGTCTCAGGAAAGGCTCTTTGCCGTTACTGAGTGGAAAATTTCCCTATACATTGAGGTACTCAAGCACTCATCTTGGTCTACTTCATGCCTTTTGCTTATTTCAGCTATACTCTGAATTTATGGCTACACTACTCATTGCTGAATTCACTCTACTGAGCAGAAAATTTGGTTGCTAAGGAAATCAGTCGTCCGTGCTGAGAGGAGACGTGAAAACATTGGAAGCGTGCCAATTCGTAAATAAACCTTTTCATGGTGAGACCGAAAACAGAACTTTCCGTCAAACTCATGGGGAAATTTCGAGCGCAAGCATAAACGCGATTTCGCTAGTAATAACGCTTGAACAAGTGAATGTGAATAAATCGATTAAAATATAAATGTAATTACGAGTTTTGAAAAGATGAAGATCCTGTTCGATGCGTTTCTTCTCCGCATTGATGGTCATCAGTTCGGTTTGCGTCTGCTGCAGAACCTTTCCAAGCTGGTCCTTCTCCTGGGCGTAGTTCGCTTCGCGCTCTCTATAATTAACATTCCTTCGTTAGTAATAGCTCGGCCAAGCGAATATTTTAACATGCATAGAACGACACAGGTGCTACGCACATATATATCAATCTGTTGCTAGTTTTATAATTTTCAGGTTGACTGTGTGATAATTCACTTGAAACAGGGATCGATATGAACGAGTGAATCTATATATATTGTTTTCAGCCTATTTACGCAAAAATTCAATATTGTGAAATTACAAAAACATTGCTTAAATTTGTTCTCTATAGTTAATCGTTTAGTGACAAAACCAGCTGCGTTTCGCGCGTGAGCCTTTTCGTTGCGAGACCAAACCTGGTTTTCCTCTCACTGACGAAAAAATGTCGATAATATAATGCAAAAAGAGCAAATGAAGAATGAAGTAGGAGTAAATGACCAACTTGGATTCAGCGAGCACTTGATCGAACTTTTGCTTCACAGATGATAGTTCCTGCGCGCTCGCCTGATACTGGATAACTGATTGCTTGGTGGCAGAGTTTTCTGAAAAAAGTTTGCGTCGTACAAAACAGCGAACAGGATTGACCATTTTGGACTTGGGTTGGGGGGACAAAGTAGTCGATTTTTCTCTCAGTAACAGGAAATCTCGCTAAATATCATAGTTGATAACGGTGAGCTCGCTTTACAGTGCTTGAATACTATTTTTCTCCAAAAAAGATAGTCGTTTCTTAATTTTTGCGTGCGCAAATTGATAAAAAAATAAGTGCTATCGACTTTCGAAGCAACTGGCCTTATTCAATCTAAGAATTCGCGCTATTGATCGACAAATTTGAGTGTAAATTGAAATTGGCAGGGGAGCAAATCGTTAAATTGTACCTCCAATAAGCCCCATATCCCCTCGCTACATTGACAAATACAATCCCAGGTGGCAGAAGACGAACCTTTCTGAATGTTTGCCAGCTGGGTCCGCTCTTTTTCGAGCATGGCGGTCGTCTGCTTCAGTTGGAGATCGATTGCGTTGCGCTGTGACACGAGCACTTCTTTTTCTCGCGTCCAATCCGTGTTGGCCGTCTTCAGCCGTTCGACTGTGTTCCGCTGTTCCGTTAACGAGTCGTTCAATGCGAGCTTTTCTTTCTGAAAGAGCAAAACATTCGTCAGACGTTTACAGGATTTCCGAAATTTGCAAATATCCTCGAAAAAGACTCTCAAAACATCAGAAGTCGCATAAATTTAAGGGTACTCCGCCTTTTTGTATTGTTAATTCTCGCTTTCAAATAGAAAACAATAGTTGAAATATAAGAGAAGGTGCTGAATTTCGCATGAACCCGCGAGTAAAGATAGGAAACAAGTCAGACCTTGAGTTCAACGCAGCTGGTCTTGGCGTCGACCAGCTCGCGCTGGACGTCGTTCATCTGTCGCATTGTATCAGCCACAGCCTGCTCCTTGCTTTTAATCTGTTCCTTGAGTTCTTGCATCAGTTTTTCGGAGGCAGTCTTTTCACCATCAAAAGCGGCAATCTTTGCAGTCAGCTCCTTTGAACCATTCTCAACTCTATCGAGCGCCGCTTGTTTTTCCGCAGCGGCGGCGGTCAGCTGACGCTCAAGATCGGCGACAGTCTTTTTGGCACCATCGAGCTCTTTGGTCTTCTCGGCGAGGATGTCAACGGACGACTGCAGCTTCGCCTCCAATACTTGCAGGTTTCGCTTCGTCTCGCCCAGCGCCTTCTCCGCCGCCTCGACCGACTTCTCCTTCTGAGCCAGCTCGCTGTTAAGAGCACTTATCATATCAGTTCGCTTCTTCGTCTCCGCTTCCAACTCCGACCGCGCCGTTTCGACTTCCTCCTTCAGCGCCGCCGACGTCTTTTTCAGTTCTTCCACAGAGGCGGTAACTTTGGCTAGTTCCTCTTGCGCGCCAGCAGCGGCGTTGTTGGCGACGGTGAGTTTTTCGTCGATGGCGGCGCGCTCCTCTTCGAGACGAGCGAGGTTGGCGACGGCGTCATCCTTGGCGGTAGTGGCAGCGGCCAGCGAAGTCTTCAACTCGGCGGCTTCTGCGCGCTCGTCCTCAAGCGCCTTCTGCGCCTCCTTCAGCCTATCGTTGACGGCGCTAATCTCTTGTTCAAGACCATCGATGCGACTGGAGTCGGCCTCGACGGTGGCCAGAGCCGCTTCGGCAGTGTCGGCGCGCCTCGACGTGTCCTCGAGTTTGTGCTGCAGCTCGTCGGCGCGCTCCCGCTCCGTCTTCAGGCTCGTCTCCAAGTCGGCCACCTTGCACTCCAACTCGATCAGCTCGAAGCCACCGCCGTCGCCGTCGCCGCCGGCGGCGGGGTGCTGATGCTGCTCATCGAGCTGGCTCTTTAATTTGGCGATTTCCGCCCTGAGCTCGGAGGATTCCGACTCTTTACCGATCAAGTCGTCTTCCATGTCTTCTTCATCAAAGTCTTCGTCGTCAACTTCTCTTTCTTTAATTTCTCTTCTTTTAACAAAATGTGACGTTGGCAATGGTGATTCGAGGAGCTTCTGATCTGCAAGTCGACAAAACCTAATTGAGAGTACCAAAACAACACGCGGGCATGGCGAATGACGCGCGGACTGTGTACGAAACGCGATGCGCATATGCAGTGTGGGGGGGGGGGGGAGTAATTGTCGGATGCGCGTTCGATTCGCTGCCGTGGCGACGCACGATCGCGTCGGGAGCCGACTGCGTAAGAACAGAGGAAAACGAACAGTTTGCGAACATCTCCTCAAAATTCTTCTTCTTCGACTTGGGGCTCACAGGCCTGGAACTGACAGTCCGCGCACGCCCCTGGAATCGACCACGTTGAAATCGTCCGCGCTGGACTTGGCCACGCTGAAATCGTCCGCGTTCGAACAGAGGAAAACGAACATTTCGCCATTACTGCCGAGATCGGACTCGAGCTGCGTTCTTTCTCGTTCGTCGTAGGGTTCGACACCCTGAAATCGTTTTTCGTGGGGCTCGATGCTCGAGAGTCGTTCGTTGTGGGACTAGACTCCTTGGAATCGTGCGTCCTAGGCTTCGACCCCCTAGAGTTATAGTCTTCCGTCGTGGGACTCGATGCCCTGGAATCGGTCGACGCCCCATTCTCCTCTGCAAGAAAAAACTGCCAAATACCACACCACAAGCGACAAACGACTGCGCTCCTCGCCCACACTCGCGCTGCGTGGAAACGCATCAAGCATATGCTTTATTGAATTATTGCAGCAATTCCAGTCTCTCGATCAAAGCTTAGAAACAATGGAGCAATGGATAATGCATTCAGTACCATGTTCAATGACATTGTCAAAATGTCGGTCATATCACAACAGTCGATCAAATTAATGAGCAGTTACAACGCAGCGCGAGGCTGGCGGAAGCGTCTTCATGTGGCAGCGGAAGACCTACCGATAAAACCGCTTCGATCTCCTTTAAGCTGCGCAATTATTTCCTGTTGCTGCTTAAAAGTTTGGCCCGCCTCTTCCAGCAGTTGTTGGTTATCTTCACATTCGCTCGTCTAAATAAGCGCGAATTCATACAAGGAAAAGTGCACATAATGTCGCATATTTACGAGGCGATGATTGCTTGAGCACACAGACCGTAAAAGCGCCGCGCCGTTGACTGCTAACAAACGACACCCCCACCACCGTCACAGTGCGCTTATCGCACATTTCTGACACTCTATTTACGGAAATTTCGATTATCTTTGAGAAAAAGAGTCCCTCTACCTTCCCTGATCTTTCTGCATACCCCGAGGCAAATGCGTGACCCCGAACTAACGAACTAGGAGCATAATTGGAGGAAGCGGGGGAAATACAATAGACTTACGGTGAATTGAATTGTATCGGTATTTTTGCCCGTCCCCAAAGTATCGGTACAAACGAATGTCACTGTACATATAAATTCATCAAATTCCTCAAAAATTAAAGGAATCCCGACAGCTTGTCCCTGGTCCGAGGCTTATCGGCTGGTAACTCGACCATTGGGGGCGGCAGTTTGTTTAACGAATGCGCTAACAACACGCCACCTTCTCGGCCAGCTGCTGCTTGATATCTTCCAGTTCTTGACGCAACTGATCGCACTGACACGCCGACGGTCGCCGGCGGCTCGAAATCTCCATCTGCTCCGAAATCTGAAATGAGCGGCGCGATGGACGAGAAAAATAGCATTACACAATTGAATGAGCCACATTGCATTGAGTATTCGTTCAATCGACAAATAAAAGTGCGCTAAGCAAAAGACAATAAGAGTGTTGGGCTGTTCACACGACTGAAATATCCAATAAGAATACAGTAATACCATAACACTGTCATTGCGAAATGTTTACCCGAAATAATTGTGTTCCCTCACGTCTCTCTCGAGTCATACGATAAAGTGATATTGTTTAATTCAGAGTTGTAAAGGTACAGCATAAGTACATCCAGTTGTCGAGAAACAACAAAAAGACAGCAATGAACGATGATTGCGAGGCGACAAACCTTAGCAGCGAGTCGACGATCGAGCTCCGCTATGCGTTCCTGATAGGCGCGCTCAATCTGTTCAATCTGCTGCTCGTATCTTTTCTTCGTGCCATCGACCCAAATGCGAATGCGCTCTTCGGCGAGGTCCTCGGCGCGGTCGAGATCCACCTGGTATTGCTGCCTGCAACCGCTCATGTAAAGCAGGGAGGGACACTGGTAACGATTTTGATGGAGGTTCGCCGCCCGGCACCAGCATTTATGGGTACGGATTCATGTTTAGCATCTTTATTGATGGTTCAAATCTAAGTCTAAGCATCTCACGATGGTTCGACAATTTTGAATAAAAGTACTGATTCAGAACTAAAATGACATATGGATACGCGCAGCACCCTAGGATTTGATCGAAAGCCGCCTATTACAATCCCTGCACTTAGTTCTTCATAATACGCAAAGAAAAGCATAGTCGAAGAGACAACCGTACTTATCCGCATTCTACTGCATAACTACGATAAAGTAACATTCCCCCTTTGAGATTAAATGACAAGCTGACCCTTGGATTTGCTCGATTTGGTCGAAGCGGCGCGTCAGTTCTTCGACGATTTCGCACCGCAGCTGCTGCTCGCGCGCGTTCCACTCGGTGCGCAACGTCTTCTCCGACCGATGTATCGCTATCACCCGGTCTTGTTCCGCCCGCAGTTGCCGGAACAGATCCCATGCCTTCTTCTTGTAGTATGCCACTTCTGCTTCCACCGACGAAATTTCGCCCTGCAGATTAGTGAAAATCATATATTATTCACACTTTGATAAGGACACTATTCAAGTCAAATCGATAAGAAAAATGTCCTTTTTGACTTGGAGAGTGTCCTTAATTTAAGGGAAATAGTTCTTAGTCTTAAAAGGGGCACCAACAAATTCTGACCAGTATAAGTGATTTGCCGCTATAAACAATTTTTGCCCTGTACAAAACACTGGACACTGAAAATTCAGGATCGATCAAACCTGACCACTATAAGCAATACCGCTACATATGATCTCTATTGTATTTAAGCACTCTTTGTGTCGAAAAATAAATCAAGTCAAAAAGTACTTTGTCATCGTCAAACTCATCGGGCTCGCCTTCACCACATGGCGCGTCATTCCCATCGACTGTCCGCTCATTCGCGCCGCTATCTTCGACCGCCATTGTTCGACTGCCCGCAAAGTTCTTCGGAAATTCGCTTTCGTCGCCATGCGCGACTGACTCGGAGCAAAATTCGAGCGCGCGTCGCGCACAATCGACGGACAGGTCGGAACAGTCGACCACCACATGTACACGTCCTTGCGCCAGCGCTGCCATAAACTTGCGGAATTTGCTCGAGCTAAAACACTTGCTTCTATATAATTGAAGGTCAAGCCCCCAGATCAGGTCGCATGCAGTCTGCGAAAAGCATTCGTGATCTTCTACCGCAGTCAATCAAAGCAATACGCCATTTCACAGATAAATAGGAGGAAAGCAATAATTCAACATATTAAGCTCTTCAACAAAAAAGCGATATTAACTTGGCTGTTGGATTCTGGATGTCCGCAGAGAGGAACTTTTGCAAAAGTGACGGTGACGTCATGAGAAGAAAGGAAATTCTGAAAATGCACAATATGCTCTCTAGTAAGAAGATGAAAATAGCGAGATGCTGCGCACCGGCCTGGCTTCGTCGCAACGGTTCTGCCAGCGTCGCTCGACTGCGAATGCTGAACGAGACGAAGCGAGAACAGCAGTATCCTGAAACGGTCATATTTGCGTATCCAGCGACGAGCGCTAACACGTCTACCATACTTGAAAATCTCTAATAGAGTATGCAAACTTATGCGATTAAGCAACATATACAATGCATGAGCGGCGCGAAAAAATGAGCAAGACAGCTATAATGGTTCTTTTGACACAAAGTTATGCTCAGTAGCTAGCGAGCAAATACACTTTAGTGCAGGGTATCACCGCGATATCAAACAACCCTGATTCAGGCTTATTTTTACGAGGGCGAGCGATTTGTATGCGGAAATAGCCTCGGCCCGTATATACCACTATTATGATGTCTTTTGTAATCTTAGGGGCCATTTGAAATATGGCAAGGGCCCCTTATTCAGAATAAGTTGTAATATTAAAGGGCTCATCTGGATATTGGTGAATACGATCCCTGCTCCACCGCTCATGCATAGTAACTGCTCTTTTAGCAAGACTCCATTATCAATTCTTTCACTGTTAATTGCGTCGCAAAATGTGCAATTTTTCAAGTATACTCGTCGCCTTCTGGCGAGAAGCGGAGAGCTTCGTAAACCTACCAGTACACACAGACGGTACGAAGCACCCGAAACTAGCTGATGACTCATGGTATCTCGACCAAGCTAAAGAGAGACCAAGGGTCATCAGCCGATCCCGGACAAACACCGACAGATAAGGCGAAAGACGGGAAGCGCCAAAGGCAGTCACCGACCCGAGCAGCCGACAAGTAATGGTATCCGATCCGACCACTACACAGGACGACCAAGACCAGTCGGCCGCACCGGTGGGCGAAAAAGGCGCATAGTTGGTGGAGAATTAGTTCTTCCTTCATTGGCCATTTATTGATCATTAAGTGATCATTTATTTAACCATTGAGTGATCATTTAGCTGACCGTTCATTTTGACCATAGAGTGGTCATTTATTGACCACTGATTGACCATTGAGTGACCATTTAACTGTCCGTTTATATTGACCATTTGAGTGACCATTCATTGACCGCTCTGTACTGACCTTTTGCGTTCGCGAATCAAATGCTTCATGGCGGTCTCCAGGACGGCTGCGACGTCTTTCGGGCCTCCGGGAGTGAATACGTACTTGACATTCGCCAAGTAGGCATTGTTCTTCTTGTCTATCTCAACTCGCAACAACGGCCGTTTGGAGCTGTTCACTTCCAACAAATCGACAACCTGAAGAAATTCGTAAGTACAATGCTATACGAACGCAGCTCAGCTACAGTCAACTGCGTTTATAACGCCTGGCTCTATAACGTCGCTGGCTTTATAACGTCGATCCTTGGCTGGTCCCGTGTACTATGTTTTTTAAAGGGCTAACTGCCTCTATAACGTCGCTGTCTTTATAACGTCGGTCTTTGGCCGGTCCCTTGACCGACGTTATAAAAGCAGTTGACTGTATGCCAATTTTTGGGAAAAAACCTCTATCATCCCTAATTTTGAGAATTTTTCAACGGCCATATTTCATCACGAGTAACATTCAGTATAAAAGCGGAACTACAGCAGTTCGTGGCTATGGGAATATACCGTATACTATTTTTAGCTGGACATGACAAGCTTAGAGAAACCAGACAGATAATAGCTGCAAAGCAATGGGCAAGAAAAGAATGCGTACAGTTTCACGTTCCCAATGAAGTTCGACGGCGGAAGACCAGACGCAAAAAGAGCGCGATGGACAGACGCCGACGAGCGCCGAACTCGGGACCTCTTTCTGCTCCAAATCGGCCAGGCTGTCTTCGATGGTCTGAAAATGCCACCGCTCACCAAACACTTATAGTCGCCATTTTTCGATCAGTAACAAGGAATCTTTGATTAAATAAAGTGAACTACTTCGAAAGTCGATAGAGCTTCTTTCTATACATTAACGCAATTAAAAATGACTATTATTCTTGGAGAAAAGCGCTGTTCAAACATCGAAAAATGAGCTTATCTTTGCCAACTACGGTACATAGCTCGATTTCGTGTTACTGATGGAAAAGCTGTAAAACGCACATTTCCAACAACTTTACGACGAATGCCCCGCTCCATTTCAGACTGGTCGTCCGTCAGTCGGTTGACGCTACGATCCATCACCGGTTTGAATGTTCCTCGGGCGTCCAAGTTTCGTCGAATCGAAGCGAATAGAGCTTCCACCGTCGATAAAACAGTAGCTGCAAGTTTACAATGCATTCTGTATGATTGTATGTTCGAGTGAGGGCTGTGTGGTGGGGAAAGCTCAAGCTGCAACTATGACTGATGTGCAACAAGATTGCCTATTTTCAGTAGTCCTCCGCCACCTGGATGGTAACGGGGAACTAGTCAGTGAGTCAGTTTCATATCGTCTAATATAGCTTATCGTACCAAACGCAGTGTTAAATATATATATTCAAAATACTTCTTTAACTGTATGAAAACGTAAGCATGCGTGACGAAACTGATCCAATATCAAGGTTCAAACAAATAGCGCCGCCACCGCTCACAGAAGACATGAGAGCGTTATCAATCAAATCGCAGAAAAGCATACCGATGCCATTGGAATTGGACAGATCGACCAGAGTGACGCTACTGCCGTGCACTACATCGAATAGTAGTGGACGAGCCACAGACGTCTGCAGACGGCCCTTCTGCTCGCAGTCGAATACGTCCTCTACCATGAACAACTTTGTGCCCACTTTGACCGACTTGTCCGACACCCGATGAGCACATGCTGAATCCTTCTAAAAAAACAGCAATGACTGCAATTCTTATGCGATTCGATTGAATCTCCAAAAGAACAAAATACAGTGTAAACAGAAGTATTTACAAAAAGAGGACCTCTTTCGGCTCCGTGGATAGTTGGATATTATGGAGAGAGTGGACAGGCGTGGGGCCACAAATAGCAATTTAAAGGCGGCGTGGAGCGCGATATAAAGCAAAGTTAGGGGCACAGCGCTGAGGTACGCGGTATATCCTATATCGTATTCTACCCTACCGCGATCCGCAAATATAACAAATTAAAAACGAACCGAAGCGGAGAGCTGTACGAAGATGGTGGGTCCGAGAGGGGCCGTATGAGCGGGCGAAGTGGGGCCCGAGTTGACTCTCTCGTCGTCATCGTCGAGGACGTGCAAGAGGTTCACGCGAGTGTCTTGCACGCTCGCCGCCAAGCTCGGGCGCAACTGCTCCCGTTGCAGCGATGGAGAAGCGGCGTACAAAAAGCTCGCTTCTCCACCCTTCTCATCTTCTTCGGTCATCATCACTGCGCCCCTAAGTCAACGACTCCAAGAAATAATAACGAAATCAATAATTTTTCAGTTAAAAAAAGCTCTCTACACAAGTTTCGACCCACGCTTGCTTTCGTAGATTTCAATAAATTTGAAATGAAGTTTGAATTCGAAAAACGCCACTGCGTTAGTGTCTTGTAACGAAATGTCGGCGTCCTTTTGCGAGGTTACGGTATTGCGCGCGATTCGACCTGTTGCTTACGGTCGCTACAGTCGTCGCTGCTGGCGCTCGCCCGCATCGCACTTTAAACTTTCCAAGGCACTTTGTCATCGCAGTGGTTGCCCAAATATAATGTTTGGGATACTAACAATTACAATGCATAGGATAAATCTTTTTAATCTTATCTTTCATGGAAGAACAATTTTTTTGACAGTAGATTATAATACAAGATGATAAAGGAACAAAACACTGAAACAATCTATTCCAAGTTCACATTATTTGAAAAACTGATATTTTCAAATCTTGCTTCATTAAAAGCAGATCAAAGATACAATGAACGCAAAAACTTCAATTTATAAATCGCCTAAAGTAACTAAGAATGTCTGCCTTTACTTTGACATTTCATTAAGCTTCAATATCGCGTCTGCATTTCCTTGTTCTGCTGATTTTGCGTACCATTTTGCAGCTTTTTCATCGGATTGAGGAACACCTCGCCCACCCTGAAACATGACTCCCAGATTAAACTGCGCCTTTGCATTTCCTTGTTCTGCGGCTTTTCTGAACAATTTAACTGCTTTTTCGTCTGATTTCACTACACCTCGTCCATCTCGATACATAAATCCCAAATTATTTTGTGCAGTTGCATTTCCTTGCTCTGCCGATTGTGTGTATAATTTAACGGCTTCTTCATCTGATTGATCAATGCCTCGTCCATTTTGATACATCCATCCTAAGCTTTCTTGTGCATCTGCATCCCCTTGTTCAACAGCTCTCTTGTACAATATAACAGCTTCTTCATTTGACTGAGGCACATCACGCCCAATTTGGTACATCCATCCAAGATTATTTTGCGCACTTGCATTTCCTTGTTTCTCTGATTCTGCATACCATTTGACAGCCTTTTCATCTGATTGAGGTACACAGTTGCCATTTGCATACATGATTCCCAGATTAAACTGCGCATCTGCATTTCCTTGTTCTGCTGCTTTTGTTAGCCATTTCACAGCTTCTTCATTTGATTGTGGAACACCCTGACCATCAGTATACATCGTTCCAAGGATAAACTGTGCTTGAGGGACACCTTGTTCTGCTGATTTTCTAAACCATTTGGCAGCTTCTTCATCAGATTGTGGAATACCCTGCCCTTTAGCATAAGTCATTGCCAGGTTAAACTCAGCTTGAGCATCGCCTTGTTCTGCAGCTTTTCTAAACCAATTCACAGCTTCTTCATATGACTGTGGAATGCCTTCTCCTTCATTATACTTTACTGCAAGGATCAATTGAGCTTGAGCATCACCCTGTTCTGCAGCTTTTTTAAACCATTTCACAGCATCTTCATCTGATTGGGGTACACCCTCTCCTTCATCATATTTCTCTGCAAGATTAAACTGAGCTTGAGCATCGCCTTGTTCTGCTGCTTTTGTTAGCCATTTCACAGCTTCTTCATATGACTGTGGAACTCCTTCTCCTTCGTCATATTTCACTGCAAGGATCAACTGAGCTTGAGCAACACCTTGCTCTGCAGCTTTTTTAAACCATTTCATAGCTTCTTCATCTGATTGAGGTACACCTTCTCCTTCATCATATTTTACTGCAAGGATCAATTGAGCTTGAGGAACGCCTTGTTCTGCAGCTTTTTTAAACCATTTCGCAGCTTCTTCATATGACTGTGGAGTACCTTCTCCTTCATCATATTTCACTGCGAGATTAAACTGAGATTGAGCATCGCCTTGTTCCGCAGCTTTTGTATACCATTTTACAGCTTCTTCAGCAGAGTGTAGAACACCTTGTCCGTCATCATATTTAACTGCGAGGATCAATTGAGCTTGAGCATCACCTTGTTCTGCAGCTTTTCTATACCAGTTCACAGCATGTTCATCTGATTGCGGAATACCTTTCCCCTTAGCATTATGTACTCCCATGTTAAACTGAGCTAGAACATGACCTTGTTCTGCAGCTCTTCTATACCACTCAACAGCGTCTTGATCGGATTGATGAACACCTTGCCCTTGAGCATAATGTACTCCAGTTTTAAACTGAGCACCAGCATGACCTTGTTCCGCAGCTTTTCTGTACCACTTAATAGCTTCTATATCAGATTGTTGTACACCTTGCCCTTGAGCGTAACTTTTTCCAATGTGATATTGACCTTGAGCAATACCTTGTTCTGCTGATTTTCTGAACCATTTTACAGCTTCTTAAACTGATTGTGGGACGCCTTTTCCATTATCATAACTCGTTCCCAAGTTAAATTGAGCTTCAGCATGACCTTGTTCTGCAGCTTTTGTGTACCATTTTACAGCTTCTTCATGAGATTGTTGCACACCTTCCCCTTTATAATAACTCAATCCAAGGTTATATTGAGCTGGAGCATCGCCTTGCTCTGCAGCTTTACTGTACCATTTGACAGCTTCTTCATACGATTGGGGAGCACCTTCCCCATTATCATAACTCATTCCAAGGTTATATTGAGCAGAAGCATCACCTTGTCCAGCAGCTTTTTTATACCATTTAAAAGCTTCTTCATAAGATTGCCGCACACCTTGCCCTTGAGCATAACTCATTCCAACGTGATATTGTGCTTGAGCATCACCTTGTTCTGCAGCTTTACTGTACCATTTAAAAGCTTCTTCATGAGATTGTTGCACACCTTGCCCTTTAGCATATCTCACTCCTAGATTAAATTGAGCTAATGCATGACGTTTTTCTGCAGGTTTCCTGAACCATTTTATAGCTTGTTCATAAGATTGTTGCACACCTTCTCCTTGTGCATAACTCACTCCAAGATTATATTGTGCAGGTGCATGACCTTGTTCCGCAGCTTTTCTAAACCACTTTACAGCTTCTTCAAAAGATTGTTGCACTCCTAACCCTTGCGCGTAACTCATTCCAAGGTTATATTGAGCAGAAGCATCACCTTGTCCAGCAGCTTTTTTATACCATTTAAAAGCTTCTTCATAGGATTGCTGCACATCTTGCCCTTGCGCATAGCTTACTCCAAGGTTATATTGAGCATTAGTATTCACTTTTTCGGGTATTTTTCTGAAATAGGATTTATAGTCATCTTCTGACTGAGGTATATACTTATCATTTGCGATCAAGTTTTGAACCAAGAATTGGGCTCGAGCATCACCTTGCTCTGCTGCGTTTCTGTACCATTTTACAGCTTCTTCATAAGATTGGGGAACACCATGTCCTTCAGCATAACTCGTTCCAACACTAATCTGAGCTTGAGCAACACCTTGTTCTGCTGATTTTCGTAACCATTTAACAGCTTCCTCATAAGATTGTTGTACACCTTCCCCATTAGCATAGCTCATTCCAAGATTGTATTGTGCGGGAGCGTCACCTTGTTCTGCAGCTTTTCTGAACCATTTGACAGCTTCGTTATCAGACTGAAGAACACCAAGCCCGTGAGCATAACTCACTCCAACATTAAATTGAGCAGGAGCATGACCTTGTTCTGCCGCTAGTCTGTACCAATTGACTGCTTCTTCATACGATTGGGAAACACCATTTCCTTCATCATAACTCACTCCAAGATTATATTGAGCCTGCGGATGACCTTGTTCAGCAGCGTGTCTGTACCATTTGATTGCTTCTTCATATGATTGGGGAACACCGTGCCCTTCATCATAAGTGAATCCAAGATAATATTGAGCTTCAGCATCACCCTTTTCTGCAGCTTCTTTGTACCATTTGACAGCTTCTTCATCCGATTGTTGGATTCCTTGACCTTTAGTATAACTCACGCCAAGGTTAAATTGAGCATCGGGATCGCCTTGTTCTGCTGCTTTTCTGTACCATTTGACAGCTTCTTCATCTGATTGTTGGACTCCTTGACCTTTAGTATAACTCACGGCAAGGGTAAATTGAGCCTCAGCATCATTCTTTTCTGCAGCTCTTTTATACCATTTTACAGCTTCTTCATAGGATTGTGTAACACCTTGCCCTTTAGCGTATTTCTCTCCAAGAAGAATTTGAGCGTCAACATTACCTTCTTTTGCAGCATTCCTGTACCAGGTGATATTTGATTTATTATAATGCGAAATACATATCCCTTCAACGTAAATTACTCCAAGACTACGTTGAGCCTCAGCACTGCCTTGATTTGCTGCCTTTAGGTACCATTTTGCCGCTTCTTCCTCACATTGTGAAACACCAAGACCTTTGGCATAATGTGCTCCAAGTTTATACTGGGCCTTATCATAACCTTGCTCAGCTGCTTTTCTGTACCATTTAACAGCTTCCTCATATGATTGTTGAATACCTCGGCCATTATCATAATGCACTCCTAGGTTATATTGAGCTTGAACGGTCCCTTGTTCTGCAGCTTTTCTGTACCATTTGACAGCTTCTTTATCACATTTCGCAACACCTTGTCCGTGGTCATAAAGCAGTCCTAGTGTAAATTGAGCTTGAGCTTGACCTTGTTCTGCAACTTTCCTGAACCATTGGATGGTTTCTTCGTCAGATTGCGGGACATCTTCTCCTGTGATGTATGCTACTTTAAGGTTCAGTTGATTTTGAACATCATCGAGTCCTGCATCTTTTATGGTGTATGCGTTCCGCTTCTTTTCTCTTAACTGGGGGACATCTTGTTTCTTTTTTTGTTTTATATCAGGGTCAAACTGGGCGTCAAAGCTGTCGTGATCTTCTTTTTCAATCGTGTAATTGGGTTGTTTTTCACGGTTAAGATCAATTTTTTGCATATTTTCATTGCATTTTTCTTTTAAAAACTCAGAACTTTCATTATCTGGATGAATGGGGTGTCTGTCCCGCTTTAGATCTTGAGAAGATGGAGTTACTTCCTGATTAATATTGCTTGCTTTATTGATCTGATCGTCATTGACTGATGGTACTAACGGTATTGTGATTTCTTCTTCGTTGTATGCTTGCTTTGCAGTTATCTGGGTTGCATTATTTATCTCTTGATTTTGTTTTCTTATTTGCTCCTCATTTATTTGCTGCTGGAGAATAATTAGTTCAATACTTGCTCTTGTTATTGCTAGTGATATTGCTTGTTCATGTTCCATATCTATCCAAACAATGACCATTTTCCATTCATAGGATTTGGATTGAAATGGCGTAAGAATGGTAATTGCAGGTATATCAGCATTATCTTCAATATGCTTGTTAGGGATATTGCTGTTGTTTAGAACATTTTTAATATCATCTGTTTGATGTTTTAGAGTAATGACCGCCATTTCGTTGAACTTGTAATATTCCTTTTTAATAGTGATACAGTTAATAATTTTTTGGATGGCTTCATTCTTATCAGTACAGGGTATCGTAATAATGTCTTTAAACGTCAATGAATGTCCTGCCCTTATGTTGTGGTGGGGGGCAATTTTATTCAATGAAAGAAAATATTGAGTTATTTCTATTGAACTACGCATCATTGTTTTCAGTGGCGTTATAAAATATCCACCGTTTTTATAAGCTTCCTGAAATTAAAAGTTTGATTATCATCATATGCATGACGGTATGCGTCAAATGCAGCTCTCTTTTCGTTTATGTTTATATGTTGTATGGGGCGCCAGATTCTTAAGACGAATATGAAAACAACAATTCAATCGAGTACCTGCTTGGAGCAAAGCTATAAGATTACCTTTACCTTGTTTTAAAATAGCAACTACACTACCTTCCCTTTAAACTCTATTATAATGCTATAGTTTTACACGGACACACATGGTCTAATAAGATAGAGGTATACAGTGAAACCCTGATAAGTGCACACGTTCTCCATCCCCCGAACTTTTATACTATGTTTTGTACATGATCTGAACCCGGACAAGTGCACACCGGAGAAGTGCACAAACCGGATAAGTGCACAAGGACGTGACCTCACCTATATGTCACTCAAAAATATGCGCACACGATGTATAGTGCATCAAAACAATGTCTATGTTAATCAAAACGCCTTTCTACCTTGTTTGTCTTGAAGTCGTGTATAATGGCAAGAAAATTTTTGTATACCATTTCCACTTTAACAGGGACGCTTTCCATGTCAATAAGGATATTTTTCTAGTCAGATTTATACGAAAAATGTCTTTTTTGATGTAGAAAATGTTCTCTTTGCTTTGGAAAGCGTCTTTATAAAGTGGAAACGCTATATAACTAATCAAATGGGCTTATTTTGAGGATTTGAGCAAAAATCGGGTCAGGAACTATGCACTTAGGCAAAACCCGGATAAGTGCACAACATTTTCTTGCCGGGTCGATGTGCACTTATCCGGGTTTCACTGTAGTTTCATCTGTAAGATGCCACTCATCATTAACTGCACCAACGGTTTAGTCTTCTTTTTTCAAAGATCATGCCGAGCGCTGAAGGTATACAGAAACCTAATTTTGGTTGATCCTCTATTCACTCTGATCAGATTTCTCATCATGAAATTTTGGATAAGCAAACACTTACTCACCGATAGTTCGAAAATCGGATTTATTAAGGCATCTGGCGATTCTCCAACAACGAAAGTTTCTGCCTCATCACGTCTTAGTTCGAAAAGTTGATGAACATTCTCTGTTTTGTATGTCGTCTCATCCATTTCATCGCAATAAATATCGATGTCAGGTAGCAGAAAGTATCCATGTCTGCTATTGTGGAAATCTCCTCCTTCCATTTTACATCTTTTTAACGCTTTGGCAACATTAAGCAATTCAGAGAAACTCAGTACCTCAGCTTTATCTTGAAGGTCATTATCAAGAATAAACTGCTGATACTCCAA
>NIUQ01003139.1:0-18863 GCA_002796945.1 Plectus sambesii
TGAAATGGTTTCTACTAAATTATTATTTATTCTTGTCGTTTGAAAGAGGCTTTTGAACCGCACTGACTGCGTATCATCTTATATAACACGAATTTCAAACTGTAGCGGGTTTCGTAGCGTAGTATTTACAAACTTGATACTGTCGTTTACGTTCCGTATCCTCTGCACGTCGAACAAATCTTTAATGGGCTATAACTTTTTAAGGGGGTCGAATCTGAAAAAACTGAATGCGCAGCGATGATCAGCGTGTTCGACTTGACAACATATCAAAAAATAATTTTTCACCGTAGTTCCCCTTTAAGCTTTGTTCCCGTTATTTCCTTCATTCGAAATAAATGTTTCTTTAACACAAACGTTGTTCGGATAACTTGATAATATAGTATACGGTATCAAATTGCGTTGCGGCGTGCACGTTACGAATGTTTGGATAACTTGGTCACACCTTTAGAAACTGTTTGTATGTCTCGAATTTCTTTGTCTGCTTATTTCAGTTTACTAGTGAGCATTCCAAAGAAGCGAAGCTGAATAAAAATGAAATTGTTGAATTTGATTCGTTATTGTCTTCTAATGTGGTTATTTTTGGTAAAAACCTCTATATAGCGTCACATTGTGGGATTTTTGACCCAAAAACTCTCAGTATAACGCCAGCTTGGGCCAGTCCCGAGGGGTGGTGTTATATCGAGAGTCGACTGTATTGTTCTTTTGGAAACGCTATGTCATTGTTATGTTCCTTCTAGGGCGCAAAAATTCTGTTCGCATACAAGCACTAATACGCCGTAATATTGCCCTCCTGTTACGACACAATACACGTTATTTAGATCGTACTTTAGGTGAGCGAGCTCCAGTGCGGTCCCACGAAATATAAGAAGAGTTGCCACCGTTTAACGGTCGTAACGCAAGACGTAGCTAACAACAGGAGCGATGCAATTAAATTGACGCTTTGGGATGACTTCGCTTGAACAAAAGCGCCCCTCATCCATGCCGGCTCGTCTTGGTGTCGGCTGTTGTTGTCAAGGATTTCCGTAATGAGCTCGTGCTGAACAGTATGGCGACGACTCGTATCCATCCTGACTATCTCGACACTTTCGACGACATCTCTGATACGAATCGCCTACCGTCGCCGAACAGCGCGTCAGCCACCGCGAAGATCATCAGCTAAAATCCAACAACCGCCGCTCTTTGGCCGCGATGCAGCAGCCGCACATACCCGAACAAGAGTGTAATTATTGTATGATCAAATTATGATTGATCTATTTTAATTTAGCACCCTCTGCCACGTCTAATTCTCTCCTACATTTTCTCCCTAAATACTTTTTCATCTGAAAATGAAGTGGTACACATGTGTCTTCATACGTTACAGCAGGCTCCTCCATCATTTCTCTTCAACTTTAAACGATTGACGGATTGTATTAAATGTATGCGGCACGAATGTAACAAAAATTGAGCTTGGAAGAATGCTAATTGCCATCTGTAACCCTTTTCACGATATGGATGCGTTAGAATTCTGGCTATCTGTAATAGCGATGTACACGATAAAGCAACAAGAACAAAGAAAATTGCTACCGTTTTAGTCATTAATAGTTCTGGTATCTCTTTTAGCTGACGGCGCAATTGTCTGGTAAATTTCTGTGTTGCATGACTCAACGCCAAGCCGGTTGTGGGATCGTCTATGACGAGAAATTTTAGGTATTTATATTACAAGCAGTTGTTACATTTTTGCAACGTTCAATTTATGCGACGCAACTCTCTCCCATAAACTTGCCTATTCATAAAGCGTTTGGCAATATAGTTTTAAGAATATTGGTTATGAAACGCTAACATATCAAACGTCTAATCGAATAGACGTTTGAGGTGCGACATTCCGCATACTTCAGCAGGGCCCCTCTTAATTATATGACGCGATGAAATAACAGTACGCCTACTATATTTTGATAAAGTGAACGTTTTGGCAACATTTGAAGACTTATATGTTTCAGTATCTATGCAAAATTAATAGCTGTATTTTTTGGACGTTCTTGTCGGCGCAAGCTTGTCTGTGATGGCTGTGCTCGACAGACACCAAAATAGCGTTACTGCATACCATCTGTTCTCTCGCAGCATCGCCAAGCTTGTCCATCTACCTCAACGTTTCGACCGCAACATCGATTTACCCCAGGGGCGTATTTCATAAAGCAAATGCGATTGCGAATTGCATTCGCAACGGAATCCCGCAATTGTCAAATTTCATAAAGCAGTTGCGAATGCAAGTCTTGCGAATTGCAATCGCAATTCGCAACTGTCTGTTTCATAAATCTACAAATCGCAATGGGGTCTCGCAATTCCGCAACTCTCTCAGGCGAAAATGGCGCAAGTGTAAAAGGCTGCGAATTCAAATGTGGAATTGCGTTTTCACGAATTATCGTCGAAAATGGAAAGTACAAGCGAAATATTTTGAAGAATTGAAGCATCCTCTTCGACATGATTTTAGTCACTTAGCAATAATTCAACTCTAAATAAGTAAGTTACCTAGCGTTTATCCCGCTGAATCGCAGGGTCCCCTTTTTCGGGTCCTCCAAGGAAGACCCTTATCATTACGACACGTGCTCTTCCAGTCGGCCGTCGAATGCCTGACACGGGAGCAATAATTCAACTCTATTTCAACGATTTTAGAATTAATATTTTAGGTACTGTTGCAACTTAAAAATGGTTACAGTTGTCATGGTACCATCTGTTGCTATGGTTTCAGCTGTTGTCATAGTTACAGTTGCCATGATTACAGTTGTTCCCATGGTTACGTTTGCAGTTGCGTTATGCAATTGCGAACGCAAAATGCAATCCCGTCAAACCTTTATGAAACTGGAAATTGCGCAATTGCAAACGCAAGAGTTGCGAATTGCGTATTGCGTTCGCAATTCGCAATTGTTTAATGAAATACGCCCCAGGAGCTCGACAAACTTGTCTTTCCCATCACAGCCAAAGTATGTCTCATCACAAACACGAAGGATAAAGCGATCGATATCGACCGCGTCATTGACAATGAAGAAGAAGATGATGATGAGCACGCGGCCGTCGTCAACAAAGACGCTAAAGACAGCCAACGGTACAAGTGAATTTGAAGATTAGCCGTTCAGGCATTTGGTGTCATCAATAACAACCGTCTGTTTATTATATTCGTAAAATTCCTATTCTGTCCGGTCTCAATACACTAGCGCCCTTCTCCCCCTCATAAGTCTAGACAATATTTTCGATATTTTCTTCCTCAGTTAACCCCTTCGATTTAGCAGACTTACAATTATTCAACTTCACCTTTGCAAACGCTAAATTTTGATCTTAGGCATATGGCAGTCGCATAACTCAACAACTCTAGTAATCAATCAAGATTCAGAAATGTACAAGTCTACTCTAAAGTATTCAGAACCTAATACTCGTTTCATCCTTCATGATTGCTGGCCAACCTTCTCCGCGTCAAATTGTTAGTTGGTCCGTATCGTACAATATGTATCTTGTGTTCATCTTTCTCTATATAACCATGTCCTATGTACTCGAGTGCGCCAAGAATGTAATTTTACGACGAGCGATTAGATCATTTTCATACGCTACCGTTATACCTTAATCATTATCCTGCTCAAATATCTATCAAGTATCGTGTAACGATTGTTTTCTCATTTATAATCTCATGCTCGTCTCAACTAGCTGTATGTCGCAATTTTATTTTCGTTACTCTCTTGAATCGATCCTAATCAAGAACTTTACTGCTGCACATTCGTGAAATCCCTTGTACACTGAGATATCGTTCCTACCTGTTGAATCACTAAGCATTCACCAATTCGTGTTTTCCATAAAATTTGCCCTTTCCGCTGTCATTCAGTGGCGTGTCTTCCGTTGCCGTCGTTAAAATTACGCTATTCTGTCACTAAAAATTTCGATCCCTCTATACGCCAAATGAGTATCGTATGAATGTTCAAAATAAAATCTATGTACTGCTTTCGGTCAATCAACGAGCTTTTCCCTGATCGCCACACACTCATGCAATAACACACTTTACATGCATTTTGGCATTCACGTTCACATTTCATATCGGCACAACAAGTAGTGACGCTCATTTTTGGCGCAATGTATCGGTTACACGTATAATATCGGGTTAATACAAGTAGATCGATACTCACCAGAGTGCTCTAGGATATTAAAGCTCGTTACAAAACGCACAATCTACAGGTAAAAGGATGCGCCAATCGAAAACCGGTAAGGCGTCGAACATACTTCGCGACTTCCCTCAGCAAATCCTATGTTCGACGCCTAACGACGCCTTGTCATTGGTAGCGCACGGAAAGTCGTACGAATAGACGCACCTGCTGCAGTACATGCACCAACGCAACTGTATAGGAAGCTTTGACTCGCTGAAGTTCTTGCTTACTCTTGAGCTTAGGTTAGGCTTAGGCCTAGGCTTAGGCTAGCTGTAGTCTTAAAATTATGCTTAAGCTGAGCCAGAGACTAGGACACTGCGTTCCCCTATCGCTGCGTTTCAGCGTCTTTCGCTTTACTACTCCTCGGCAGTGAATCGTCGTTACTAGTTTGAGTGGCGTATCATGTACGTTCCCACTCTACATAGTACACATGAAAATGCTTCACAAGACTACATCTAACTGAGCTACTCAAAAATCATATCACTACCGTTTCTCGCCTGTCAATTACCCCATGCTTTCCCCCAGCCTCTAAGCCTATTCTTTGTTATCGCAAAAGTTTTTCTGTATTCGTAAATAGACTACTATTCGATACGATTCGATACTTCAAATACGAATTCAATTTGTAGACATTTATTTCAGATTTAAACTGTCTATCCTCATTTTCTGGAGTGATACGACACGTCTCTGCGGCGTGGATCACTTTTTTTTCAAAAAGTTCTTGTCATAACAATAAACCCAGTGAGTACCAATATTTTCATTTGAATGTGATTTCGTTCAGATCTTATATCATTTTAAGTTGTTTTAGCTAAATGAATTTACCGTACTTCTTCCAGTGGACGCCCAGGACGTCCATTTTTTCAATCAAGGCTTGATGGGACGTCTATTGGAGGGAGGGTGTTTATTATTTCAACCGATGTTTGAACATGGCGTTCATTGGAGAACTGGCATCTTTTTTTCCCAATTGCTACTTCGGGATAGAATATAATTCATAAATAAAGGGATTGTACGATTAGAGTTGTCGAATTTGAATGGGAGTTTAGTATTGACCTTCACTGCACAAGCGTTAATTATTATAAATTATCCTAGAGAGGGACGATTACTGGAGTTTATTAGAGGAAGGGCGTCTATTGGAAGAAATACAGTAATGATTTTTGCCTTTTTAACCGTCATTTTGTTTGTGCTAGCTCACTTTCAGTTAAAATCATCTAATTAATGCGTCAAGAAATAAACGTCACAATGATTATTTCAACATTTCAACTACGGCGTACGCAAACAGTCTCAGGTCGAACTCAACTGGTTTCGCATCTTTCCCGAGAAACGCCAAAGGTTAGAGGAGGCACACCTTCGGCAATGACGTGGCAACACAGCGTGCCATTTCCTTGTAAGTAAACGGAACTGATTAAATTTCTGTTTCACATTCTTTTGCATACGCTGATTTGCTGATGTTTTGACATTGACGCACTACATCTGACAAACGAAATGAAGCTCTCTATCCTTGACAAGGGTATCACATCTTGATTTTGTCACATATGCAGATAGCTTCGTCATTTATCTGCTTGATTCAGTAGCATATTTTCGTTTACTGAAAGCTGCTGAATCACTCGCTGTTTATGACTTTAATTTTCATTATTAGTCTGTTTCTGAGTTCTTCAGCTTGCTTTAGTGCCGCATGAAATGCATAAATACGCCAGTTCTTTACGACATTTAATAAAACGACCGATAAAAAAATTACTGTAAACGGCCAGTAAAGAAGAAATTACTTAAAACGGCCGGTAAAGGAGGGAAAAATAGGAGCGCGATCCACCACGGTCACTTGGGAACCCTTCCTTGTCAGAAAGACTAATAATTAAAGTTATAAATAGTGAGTGGTTCAGCAGCTTTCAACAAACGAAAATATGCTACTGAATCAAGCAAATAAATGACGAAGCTATCGGCATATGTGACAAAATCAAGTTGTGATACCCTTGTAAAGGATAGAGAGCTTCATTTCGTTTGTCAGATGTAGTTCGTCAATGTCACAATATCAGCAAATCAGCGTATACAAAAGAATGTGAAACAGAAATTTAATCAGTTTTGTATACTAACCAGTTGAGTTCGGCCTGAGACTGTTTGCGTACGCCGGTTTTCTGATATCATGAAACGTTTTTACGCACTCGAAACAGAGAACGAAACGCACTCGAATCGCACCTTTAACGTCATCAAAGCCAAATCGCGCAATTATAAGGACCAGTTTCTATGGGGTCATGCGTGTTTTCCCCAATAAAACCTTGTCCAAAGAAACTAGCTCAGTTGATGATAAAACAGGAAGCATGACTCTCAAGGTAGAAAACAAATTATAATTCGAAACGAAGCCAAATGTCTTGATTTTTAATGTTTCTGACGGTGGTGTAACAACCTTTCGCGGGAATTTAGTTAATTGATGGGTCGCAAGAAAACTCGCTCTCTGTCCAAGTGAAACATGATTTCAGAACCAGATTTTTTGTAAGATTGGCTTATATGAGCAGGCTGCCCGCAACCGTAAACACTTTCATCGTCTCTCATCTCTGAGAGACGTGTCACTTACTTCGTCTCCATTGCCACAAGGGACTGCTGATTGCCTGAAAGTTACGGTAAGTGAAAGAAATTTCATCGTCTTCATGTGGCATAATAGAGAATCATCAAACATGGGCACGGGGTTAGGCTTTGGAGAGTATAATTGACTGGCTTAGATCTAAGGCGAGATCAAGCTACCCACCCAGATCTTTACCACGTGCCTACCGTATACCCGCTCTGTGGTAAAGATGCCGGGTAGGTAGGTCGATTTATCATTAGATATTTTTAGCGCTCCCCTGGCACCCTTAGGCTTGGCACGGAGGCTTGGCACGAGCAAATCCCCTGAAATGCATCTGTAGGCCATGTGTCATCATCCAGTATTAATATTCTGGTCCCACCTCCCATTTCTAAAGAGTACGGATTCAGGATTTTTGAGCCCCCCCCTGTAAAAATTGAAGTTCTCTGCTGCAACAAATGAGGGTTCATCAGTAGTATATAAAGGGGATTTCTGCGGCCAATCGATAGGTTAGCGAGCATTATTATGCCTCTGTTGGAGTGTAGAGAAGTAAAACGAACTGATCTCAAACTTGCCTTTGTTAACATTTTTCATATTTAACCCACTAAAGTAGCATCAAATAGCCAAATATTACTTTTTCACATGTTCCAGTTTTCCGCTCTTGGGTCTTTGCGTGCACCTGTTATTATCGATTGCGCTCGATTTCAAACGGCTTTCTATTGATGTTTGTGGCGTTGGACCTTATTTTACTTCACTCTTTACGCAGCTACTTACATGTAGAAAACGTAGTCTTGGTGTCTAACACGGAAGTTGCTACGACTCAATGACAACTGCAACCATCGGTTAGGGTGCACATGCACCCAAAAGCGCGATCATTATTATTAAGCAATCACGCGCCTTATTGCGGACAATACCTGTTTTAAAATCAGCCCAGCACGCAGTTAATTTTTTCCTTGAGAACTAGTTTGTTTCAATTTACTATTCTCAGTTCTTTTCAATTGGCCATCAATCGTAGAACACTTTTTATAATTTCGAAACTTTAAAGCACGCAAGGACCTATTTTATAAAACTGTTGACAACTGATAATTAGGGAGTTGTGTGTTTATTCGGCGCAGCAGTGTTGGACGTTTAGCAACTACAGTGGTGGACAAAAGTTTGGCACCGCTGACAAGAAAAAGCGTGTTTAATAGATCACTTTTGCTTTTTGAATACCTTTACATTCAATAAACCAATCAAGCTGAAAATTTATGCAATCATACTAGTACTGTTACTGTATAAGTGCACAAAGTTTCATTAGAATCTGGTCATTTTGAGCAGAGATATGATAAATTTAGTACGCGTCAAATTTTTCTGCACAGCGTAAAAATAAGGAGTTACGTTTGATGGCAAAATTATCCGGTAGTTCGTAATTTTGTGCAGTTTCTGGCATCTTATAGAGCTCTTTTCAACTTAAATTTTCGTTCTTTAATCATAAAAATCCGATCATAACAGCTCATTTTACGGACTTTCAACGAAAGGCAAGATTTCACAAAAACGCTCGATTTGCGGTGAAAATACCGGTTTTTGTGAAATTTCGCCGTTCGTTCAAAGTCCGTAGAATGAGCTGTTGTTGTCGGATTTTTATGATTAAAAAAACGAAAATCTAAGTAAAATAGAGCTCTATAAGATGCCGGAAACTGCACAAAATTACGAACTACCGGATAATTTTGCCATCAAACGTAACTCCTTATTTTTACGCTGTCCAGAAAAATTTGACGCGTACTAAATTTATCATATCTCTGCTCAAAATGAACAGATTCTAATGAAACTTTGTGCACTTATACAGTAACAGTACTGGTATACTTGCATTTTCAGCTTGATTGGTAGTTATTGTAAAGTTATTAAAAAAATAAAACGATTTGTTAAAAGCGTTTTTTCTTGTCAGCGGTGCCAAACTTTTGTCCACCACTGTAGTTTGCGATCATTGCCACTCCCACTGATCGCTGGGGTCACAGTTTTATATCTTGTTCTCATTCCGACTTTCCCCTCTCACAAACGCGTTCTGCCAGCCGTTTGCCACTTGATGTTCACTTGATGAAACTGTAAACGGCTGGCAGAACAGGTTTGTCAGAGAGGAAAGTCGGAAAGAATAAAATATAATACTGTGACATCAAACAAACTTGTTCTCAAGGAAATAATTTACTGCGTGCCGGTGCTGATTTTAAAACAGATATTATCGTCAATAAGGCGCGTGATTGATTAATAATGATCGCGCTTTTGGCAGAGCAATGAGGAAGACCAAAGCCGTTTTGTCTGATTGCTACCTGCCATCCATATAGACCGATGGGTGCAGTTGTTATTGAGTCGTAGCAACTTCCGTGCTAGACGCCAAGACTACGTTTTCTACCTGTAAGTAGCTGCGTAAAGAGTGAAGTAATGTGCGACTCAGAAGCATACATCTATCATTATTTGAAGCAGGGAATACCGCAGCTTCTCTATATTAAGAATAAGTTTATCCTAGTCTAGACGATTGTGGCTGCATAATAACGTACCCTCAGAAATTGTTTGACAGTGCAAATATGCGATACATTCGTTTAGGTCCAGCATCATGGTTGTTCCACAGCCACAGGCAATTTCGAAAAAGAAACCAATATCGATCAATTATCACGTCTTCAAAGATGCCAACATTCAAGGCATTCCCGAAGCTGTCGGAGCAACGCGTCCCTCCACTCGTATCTTTTGGATCACTGTGGTCATTATCACCAACTTAGCTTGCTTCTTTCACCTTTACTATCTACTGCAAACTTTTGAAAGGGAAGACAATGAAACGACAATTACATTCGGAGAAGTGGAACAGCTGATTCCACCGAGGGTGATCGTCTGCCAGCGTAGTACGCGAATGCTCGACTATGAAAAAGTCAAAGACGTCAAAGCCGAAGACTGTACGTCAGTTTCAGTTTCAAGTTTCTTCGCTAAAGCATTCAGCTACGTGATATAATTACTCCAAAGTTAATTCCACCTATAAGAAAGTTTAAAAAGCAGCGATTTATCGCTTTCGTAGCAAATTACCCCTGGTGAAAAAGCGTAACTTGAGTATAAATTTGTAGTCAAAAATCTGTCAAGTTCTGCGTTGCCAAAGTAGCTCGATATGAAAAGAGCGAACTGCAACTTCATAAGAGTCATAGTTAAATAATTAATCCGGAGAATAACTTTATTGTTGAAATTAATGTAAGCAATAGTTAACCGCGAACAGCAGAATAATTAATGATCTCGCTTAATTGATCTCATTAAACAGTGTCATAAAAACCGGCACGACAGCCCTACGCGAAAATGTTCAGCAAACTCTGAAAACAATTTATTAATTGCGTCAAAGGTTCCTTGACGCTTAAAATAATCCATCTTCAGCCTAAATGTTTCAAAGGTCCCCCCTGAGCGAACCGCGTTAAATTCAAACGCATAAAAGTAACTTTTGTTAAATAAATTGATACTCATATCGTACCGATGTTGTTTTTCAATACCAAATACCATACCTATAATTATTCGATAATATGATCAAAAATAGGACAAAAAATCTGCTCGGGGTAGGGAGAGCTGCGGCTGACATAGCAAGCCCATGTATCGATGAGAGTGACGTGTACCCCGGCTCTTTGCTTAACATCTTTTTTCGTGACAGTTAACGTAAAGTATGAATCACAAATATCGACTACTGTTGATATTTTAAAATACCGATACAGAAGGTAGAAACAACCGAAACCGGATAAATACTGTACCGAACTATCTATACCCTTTTAGATCTGGCTCTTGAGTTGGGTCTCGGCTTAGTACATTTCGAATCGAGCGATGAAATAAAGCAAAAAATGGAAAACAAAAGTATAAAAGAGCGCTACTTGGAAATTCTCAAAGAACACGATGGAAGCATTTCGACGGCCTATGATAATTTTCATAGAAAGTACATGCGCAGATGCGAAGACGTTTTTCATGAATGCTACATAGAGCTATACACGAAAGTCAAGTGCTGTGACATTTTTGAGCCCATATTTACTATATACGGAACGTGCTTCGTCACTAAAAGCAACTCAATTTTAATCAATCAAACCGATTCGATGGCCAATTTTCTCTTTCGATTAAACTTCAATGGAACTCAGCGACCAGATTTCTTCAACAACAAAAAGAGTAATGACGCTGACGAAGTATTTAACGCTGCTGATTCCAAGAACAAGAAAAATAATATGGAAAAGTATTACGACATTGGATTCGTCGACGGCTTGGATCAGGGCAACTTTTTCGTCCATCATCAATACGTGGCTAAAGGCGAATGGTTGACTGTAAACATGGTGCAGAAACGGAGAATGCTGATAGAGGACGAGGGGGCGTGCGTACCGAACGATAGAGTGAACTCTGAACTGGACTTCTTCCGAGAGTACACTCGCACGAACTGTAAATGGGAGCGCGCGCTGATGAAAAGAACGATTCTACAGGGCGAACACTGCGAACTGCCGCTAGTTGAACTTCTCAAGCCTGGTTACAAGTCCAAATCAATTTGTAACCTGACGCAAATACTCGACTTTTACGACTCACCAATCAAGTAAGTTATGATGTTATTCATTTGATTTCCCAAAGGGATCCCGTGAGCTCTAGTGAATGAAATATTCTTGTACACGCGAAGCGTGGGTATTATACCGTAGCCAGTTGGTTTGTTTATTCAACTGAACCTGCATTTCATTCGTAGGCAATGGGTCAAGTAAAGACAAGAGGAAAGCAGCTTTTTACTTTCAGAATCTGTATATGCCTCTGTGAAGCATACTTTTCGCGATTATTTGGAAAAAATCTACTTTAATCGCCTAAACCCTTTAGATAAGCCATTGTTTAAGAATCGATCCATGTTATTTGCTTGAGCAAAGAGGGCGGACACACCTTTATTAGATAAAGGTACCTTTCCGTTCGCAAACAATTGGCTTATCATAAGACCGTTTATAGAGTATACCATGTAGAATATCAGTTTTCGATTAAGTTTTGGGGTTGATTTAGCTCAGTAGCTATTCAGATAACATAGATACCTTATTTTAACCTTCATAACCTCTGTGTAATGAATAGCTATCTAATAATGATAAACACCAATCAAAAGTTATTTTCTAGTACATTGTCGAGCCAAAGACAATAAACAACGAACGGTGTTTACTTTGATTTTTTTTGCTTTCGCCCTTCATATAACACTTTTATTACCTGCTACCTTCAAAAAGTTTATTAGTAGAGAAGCTGTCATAGTTTTGATTGGCGTTCCTCTTTGGCTCAAACTTACTCTCATTTTCTTAGAACTGGGAATCAAGACAAAGACGACGACACTACTGCGCCAGCTTCGCCAGAATCGAGTTTCTTTTCAGTCCTTCGCAAGTCTTGTGCGCTAGAGCGACTATATCTTAAATATCTGGAAAAGTTCCACAATGACACACTTACGTGTCTGCCATTGTGTGATACTACACTTCACGGCCTGACGATGGAAAAAATAGTTGACAGCACACATTTGAGACCGAATGAAGCATCCATTACTTTGCAATATACGACCAAGGAAGTGGAGAAGGTCATCGAATCGCCCCCAGGAACAATCTCCGAGTATTTTGCACTAATTGGCGGTACCATCGGAATGTGGAACGGAGCGTCAATAGTTGCGCTGGGTCATTTCATTGTGCTTAGTGTGGGGGCATTTGATATTCGTGGAAAAATTCAATCTTTCCTATCGAAATTTCGTAAACGAGAGCCTGAAAATACAAAAAAAACTGAAAAAATAACGACCGCCTAAAAGAAAAAAAGAAAAATCTGTGCTTATTGTAGCTTGTTACGAGAACTACATTGAAATGGAGCAATATTTAATGCTCATTTGATGGATGTATCAGTGCTAGATATAGCGCCCTGTGCATTGTCGCGATTTTTCACGAACTGAAACTAACGCGAATCATTAATGTTAGGAATAAATGCGAGCTAATACGCGTCACGGCCCGCAGCAGTTTTTGACATTTAATCTTCGACCAGCGGTGATGAGACTTCCCATCTGTACCCAATATGTATTTGTCCCGACGCGTATTTGTGAATAAAACTCTAAAAACTCCCACAAGAGTCTGAACTTCACAACATGTATTGTACTTTTAATAATTACCACAATTGAGACAGATTCTGTCTCTCCAGCCAAAGCCAGTGTGTGAAATATTCTTGACTGTGACTATACGCATAGCCAACCGTATACGATGACACTCCTTTGTGTGCATCATTGAATGAAGGTTTAAGGATATTAATTACCGAGATGTGCATAACTGGATCTCATCCCATCACATTTCCAGAAGTGGGCACCGTAAAACTTATATGGGGTGAAATTGCAATGTTTGCAGAGATGGGTGGTGCCACCTCATGAGATTTTCCGTCTGAGGGAGTAGCCCATCACGCCGACCATAGCTCAGTTCTATTCAGCGTTTGCTGAAATATAATACATTACTTATGAGATTAACTCTATAATACAGAGAAATCATAGAAGTTTAGCGGTTCGAGTAGCCCACCCTTACTCATTCCAACCCTGGCCCGGAGATAAGGATTGGAACCAAACAACATCTTGAGGGGAATGGAGCGGCGATATCCCCTCCCCCTGACTCAAAAATCTATACTATCATGTCCTTATCCAAGAAACTATTGTCGATCCCATACTTTTCTAAGCTAGCGACAATCTTTCTTTAAGAAATTTGGTCATAGTCTAAAGAAAAGGGTCCTCCTATCATGCTAAAATTGTTTATCTTTTCCCCAGATTATGAGGGTCAAGTAGACAGCACCCTCTGGGGGGGCATTGTCCATCCTCCTAGTGCCTACCTCTCATGAAAAGTGAAGCGCGCTTTGGTTTTCCATTTGCTCGCGAATCAATGGTACGCCCACGCCTCAACCAACAGGGTGGATCAAAAAAAAGTAGCCCACTACTATTTTTTGCAATAACTAGTAAATGACTTCTTCGATTCTCGCCATATTTTGACCATAGATACCCTGGATGTTATGTAACATTTTTTTTAAAAATCAGAAAAATCCGTTTCAACTGAAGCGCGCTGCAAGCGATGGAATGTGACAACCTCGAAAAACGAGTTTTCAGTACAGGAACACACCCTTCACTCAATGGCACCTCAGCTAGCAAGTCTGATATTTCGTTAAAGTGTTATTCACAGACTCAAGCGAGTATTTAATTGTTCAGAGTATTAGATCGTTGATTATTGAATGGTAATTGCCTATCACACCAGGCATTTTAAATTGCGGAGAACGCTGCAGCAGACCCCCTTCTGATGAGCGCATGCGTGTTGAGTGCGAAGATAAAGAAGGGCACATCAGTTTTCCCACATTTGTGACTATTATGGGCTAAAAGCAGGGTTCGGAATCGTCCTTTTTAAAAAGATTTGTCCTTTTTTTGGGACCCTAAATCTTTTTTATTTTGAATGTCCTTTTTAAAAAGAAATGTCCTTTTTTTCAACGAACGTCCTTTTTTGTCCTTATTTTTGATAAAAAGGCCAAAATTTCTAAAAAAAAGGTCACTTTTTGTCCTTTTTTCGATAAAAAGGCCAAAATTTTTTCAAAACAGTCATTCTGAAAAAAAGAAAAATTTTGACACAGAAAANTTTTTTAAAAAATGTCCTTTTTTTCTGTGTCAAAATCTTTCTTTTTTTCTCTTTTTTTCAAAATGTCCTTTTTTTCAAAATTTTTCATTCCGAACCCTGGCTAAAAGTCAACTATCTCAGAACTCCTACAGAAACTGAATTATGAGTCAGCGCACTGGATTCTTTACACATTTGAGGGCTGTTGTTGTTTGACACGGTGGACAAATTGAGAATCAGTTTCGCAAAATTATTATTTGTTTTAAAACGTTTGTACCGCTTTCGCAGTGTCCGCTTTATGCTGGTGGGTTTGAGAACCCGCCAGTATGGATAGCGACAGTAGAATGTCCGGTCGGCCGTCGCATGCCTGTCACCGGTAAAATTTGATTTATTCCTGTTAAAAATCTGTCATTATTAACCTTCCTGTGTTAATTTAGTCTGGTTTTTTAACTAATCAAATACCCGTTTGAGTATGGGAACAACACTTTAACGAAATATTAGACTTGCTAATTGAAGTGCCATTGAGTGAAAGGCGTGCTCCTGTACTGAAAACTCGTTTTTCGGGGTTGTCAAATTCCATCGCTTGCAGTGCGTTTCACTTGAAACGGATTTTTCTGATTTTTTAATACAATTTCATATAACATCTAGGGCTTCTATGGTCAAAATACAGCGAGAATCGAATAAATCATTTACTAGTTAGTGCAAAAAGTAGTAGTGGGCTACTTTCTTTTGATCCACCCTGTATGTCGAAATTCTCCTCTTTTGGTGACGTTTTCGTTTCATAGTTTCATAGTTATGTGCTGCGCCTGAGTCAAAAGAGGAGAGAAGATAGGGTATGTTTCTTTTCTCCATGGATATGCGCCCACCTTTGGTCTTGGTCTCTGCAATCTAATCTTTGTTCACTCCTTTCAAATCCAGTTGTCGAGCTCAGTGCGCTTGTTCGTAATAATAACGTAAACATTATTGTCAAACATCAGTTGAGATTGATTTTAGGGATCGCATAACTGGAAAAGATCGTTAACGGATGGGTGTCATCAGATAAACGCGTCATCAGATAAACAATCCAAATTAAGGCAAGGGGGTATCTTGTAGTTTATCTTATTTTTTTATCTGATGAAGCTCTCTGTCATTAATAGATTTTCCTCTCTACAAGAGTTCACCTCTGTGCGCAAACTCGCTGCTGCCAAAAAGCGCAACACTACTAATCGAGAACTTGCCATACGGTAATTTTATATTATATTTTCATAATTTGAGCAATATACACGACTATCCTCCACTTCTACCTTGAATATGTGTCACAACCTTTTAGCTCGCATTCAACCTTTTATTAATCCGTCGGAAAAAAGATTATGTAGGGGTTATCTGGGGAGCTAATTTCAATAGACGCATTAGTATTTGCGTCCTGATTCTAGTATTAAGGGTAATACCTCCTTTAAAGAGTCTATTGGAGCTTGACCGCACGCATAGCTGCGCCCCATACCTTCATAGTATGAAGGCGATGATAATTAAACGAGTTTATCGCGTGTTCTTTTGCTTTCAAGATGCTCTGCAAACAAATAAAACATTTCCCATAGTGAACTAGTTATGCATACATTCTCCATTTTATTGCTGAGAGTCACCATCGTTGGAACACCATCGTTCTGGTGAGAGATGCGGCCTACAGTCGCCGCAGCCACAGGTATCAATACCTGATTGTTAAAATGTGAGGTTATCAATTGTTCTGGACCAGACGTGATCTTTAGTACCTCTCATTAATCTGAGTCATAGAGAGCTGCAGTTAGGTTGTTTGAATAGTTGTTACTATTTGATTAACGCTCCTTCAGTTACTCTCTGATAGCACCCTTATCTTTTGCTCCAGTTTAGAATTTTATATTTTTATCTAATATTGATTCGATATTCTTTCTTATAGATCTTTAAGACGCAGTACGAGGTCCAGCTGAATAAAATCGATGGCATTCTTTCGACAGTCGAATTAAAACGCGAAGCATTAGACAACGCTGCGACGAACAGCCATGTTTTAGGCGTTATGACCAACGCTTCGAGAACAATGAAAGTCGTCAACCGATCGAAAAGTGTAAACCATGTAAGTATTAGGCCATCGTTTCTGCCGACTGCTTCAAAGAACGGTTGTATTATAAAACGCATCACGATAATTCGCGACAATTATAAGATACGTTTTGCTTTTGTCTTGTTTATGAGCTCACTTTACTTCCTACGCAAGGGAGGATAGAGGTATAACGACAAATTTGACTCAGGGATCGTTGATAAATAATTCACTGCTCCTCTTGTACGGAATCGCCAACCTTGCGATGAACTATAGAAATTTCTGTACCAGCGGGGTCATACCTTCACTTGTTCTAAAATATCTAATGATCTCAAGGTCTAACATTCCCTACGATTTTAGTGATCAAAAAATAGATTCATAGTTAATAAAAAGTAAGCCGTAATTATTATTATCGTATCGCAAATGACGAAAAGTTTAAAATACTGCGAATTATCTGAGTCACTAAAAGAATATATTCGACCGATTCAATTTTTAGGTTTACAGTATAATCGATGACATTCAAGAGCAGCAGCAAGTCTCTCAAGAAATTAGTGAGGCCATTTCCAACCCGGCTAATCTACCGGCATCCCACCAGTACGACCATGACGAGCTCTTAGCGGAGCTTGAAGACCTCGAGCGAGAAGATTTATCCTCGTCGTTTCCATCGACATCACTGAATGATACTCTCTACTTCATTACCTGCTCGGATAGAAAAGCCAAAACAACAGCAGCCCCCCCCCCCGGCGGTTAGAAGCGAGGTCAACTGCTGTCTAATGATTATGCTGTGCCTTAACAATAATTGCTTGTTGTTATATACTTTTGTTCTTTCTCCTTTATTCAAGTCATGAACTGTGAATTGATGTGAATTTTTACCGTTTTTACTATTTTTACTGAATTGATGGACTGAAGGTAGACTTGGTGGAGTGACTGCAGCACTACAGTGGGGAAGGGGCTAGCAATAGTGGCACAGTGAAGAGGATCTTGTCAGAAATGGTAGACTGTCGACGTTGATAGCTGAATGAGGAGTAGTCGAAATGTTCATCTTATATGAAGCCTTCCTGTATAAATTTCTGATCAAAAGTATTTGGATAGCTTTACATAAACTATTTACTTAGTACTGCGTCTGCTTGCGTCGATTTGTGATCAAAAATGTGTTTTGGTAGCTTTGTATGACGATTCTTGGAAAGTGCAGCATAAAACTGTTTACCATCCTATGTAATGTTGCTGTTAGTGTAGGCGTCTGATCAAAAATATGTTTTGATTAGAGGTATAGCGGTTCCGGTTCCAGTTTGTAAGGAAGGAAACCCTTTAATAGAATTCCGATGCCAAAGGAAATGGCTGTTTACAGGGTGGGGCAAACGTCCTGTACACTTGAATTTTTTGATTTCTCACTCAAATGGATCACTCAAATGAGCGCTGATTTCTTTTCACAAATATTTGTGCCATCTAGCTACTAGCGCTGATTCTTAAAACAGGGATTAGAGTAGAATGAAAGGAGTGAATATAAGCAAAGGATAACTCAAATTGCGTATCATATTTTATTCATTAACTCCATCCACAGTGATGGGCAGGACAAGCAGCATGCTCATGGTCTGCCTAAAAGTATAGTATCACAGTGCAGAAGCGATCAAAATCATCCTATTTTGTTGGACTATAATTTAAATCTTGAATCAGCCAAGTAAAACCAAAGAGTAGTTTTTGTTGTTGGTGCCTTGGTAGTTGTGGTCAGCATCCAGCAACTAAAAATAATAAAAAGAGGTCGATATTGCACATGGAACGGCTATCATCTACAGGACTTAAGCCTGCTGAAATAAGCTCACCCTTGCGGACACGCAGCGACGAAATTCGATCATTCCATCCAGTGGTTGTAAGACAGTTCTGTGAGGTAGTCACTTTCATTGCTGCTCCCTCAAAGTTATCGGCTTCAAACAACTCTACTTCATATCCAGGATTCACAACGATCGATGAAATGTCGTCGTTCAGCAGACCCTTCTTGCGCATATCGCTCAACCTGTGACAGTGTTGTAATTATCCATATAACTTAGTCAAATAACTTAACCAATTTTTTGGATTTAAGGTGCCCCCAATCTGTTTGGAAAAGTTTACGGCTATAATGATAGAATAGAAGATTCAAATCGTCAATACTGCTTTTAAGAATTTAGCTGGTAACATGCATTATCGATATCGGCAAATTTGACTGCATAACTAAAACTTCCCAGGATGCAATTGCTACAGCAACGATTTCTCAAATTTAAACACATTGATGACCGATCAAAACTGTCTCAACCCATTTAAAAAGTCCTCCTAAGCTATGCTGGATTGAGATGTGTCTCTTTTATGATAGCGTCCTATTTGTAGGTTAAACGCAGATGTTAAAGACTAGCTATAAGAGACAATTCTTGATTTCCCACATATTCTCTTTGATCCAGGTTTTAAAGTATTCCAATTGTTCTTGACTGTAACTAACTGTAGAAAATACTATACAAATTTAATTCCACCTTGATAATCATTTTCCC
>NIUQ01003140.1:0-18803 GCA_002796945.1 Plectus sambesii
GTGAATTCAGGGCCACTTTCATATAACTAACGTAAATATAAAATGTAATTACAATTCTACATTTCACATTAAAGTGATATTCATTTGTATCAATATTTGGGGGACTCGTCCAATTTACCGGTATAAACGAAGCCGGTATTAACAGCGAATTTCACTATAGTTTCATGACAATAATCCCTGATTGCCACGTCCACCCCACGCGCCAACCTCCCACTAGTCTTTCTTTCTTTTTTTCTTCAGCGTTTGTACCGCTTTCGCAGTGTCCGCTTGAGCGGTTGTCCCGCAGGGTGGCGGGGTCCGCTTCTCTGGCCCGTTGTCGCGATGCGACTTTGGGCCATGGTTGATGCGACTGGTGAGAATCGGCCGGCCTGTCGCGAGGGCCTGTCGCCGGTATATTCGCAGCTTAGCTGCTACTAATTCCCCGACCCACAGAGGGATGAGCACCTTGGTTGGGTGATGGGCCGCCCTCAGCGGGAATTGAACCCGCGTCCTAGAGACTGATGAGTGAATGAAGATTTAGACCACTAAACCATCGGCCAGCGGTTCCCACTAGTCTTTCATTTATGATAATATACAAGCACCGCACCGATAACAACAGATGAAGTTGGCGTAGCCGACGGCGATCCAATTGTGATGCGCACGAATGGCTCGAACACGTAGAGGATCTTGCGCCGTCTCCTGTTGACGCTGCTGATGCTTCATTATCGCCGTTAGCTCGTTCTTGATCTGAAAGAATCAAGGGCTCCATTTCGCGCAATTGGTTATACAAAAGGATATAGCACAAGAATATTTAGCAGATACGACCGAACTTATGCATAAGATATAGCCAATTTCATATCCCGTATCTACGCTAAAGTCGCACTTAACGCAATGCTTGAGAATACCCGCAAAGTGCCACTTTAGCTAAAGTACGCGATATGAAACCGACCCAATGAAATGGAAAGCACAGCTTCTGCCATGCGATCAACAAGAATGCACCATTTTTTGTGTTAAATTAATACATTTCTGAGGAATGTAAGATAGCACTTACATGTCTCGTTAATTCGTAGGAATTCTTCTTGGAATGACTGTGGTAGCCCAACGGCCGTGGCGGGCTCATATAACCGCCGTTCAGCGCTATCTGAAACAAATTCTGACTTATAACAAAAATATTCTTACTGTAAACAAATAAAATTTGAGTATTACCAAACAATTTTTGACATCAAACAAACAAATGTTGACTATAAAAATTGAATTTCGATTATAACCAAACAACTTTAGTCTTTAACACATTGACGACAATACGACCCACCGGTGGGTCGTACGCGTTTGTCAGCATGGGACCAAACGACCCACCGGTGGATCGTACGCGAAGAAGAGAGTTGGACTAAAGGGCGCCCGGNTTACGTAAGAGTTTGTGGCCATAACAATGCTTTTTGAATGCAAACATTGTAATCAGGCAAGAGTTGCTTTAGGACCTATCTTGTACTGGTCGTCCCTTAGCCCAAGAGCTTAGAAAATAAAAAATCGATAATGTCCCACGCGCCAAAAAAAAAGTGCACTGTCGTCAATGTGTTAAACAACCAGAGTTTGTCAATAAATAAACAAATGTCGACTATAAACAGACTTTCATATAGTCGGCGCTACTGGCGCGACTATGAGTGCCAGGTGGATGACCATTTCGCGACGTGCGCATGCGAAGTCCATTGCCGTTCTGGCTGTTGCCGGACGAGACGGACGACGGCGAGTTGGAGGAACTACTCGAGCCTGGCTTGGATGACTGCCCGCTCGACGCCGACGCCGGCGCCGCCTGCTGCGATTCGTTGCGCTCCGCTCGAGCCGACTCCGGCAGAGAAGGCACCTGAAATTGTATTTATTCATCCAATTTATATACAGGGTGGGGCAAAAGTTCCCGCGGTTCTTTGAAAGACCATGTTTTATTAAAATTGCAAGTCTTTTGATAATAAGAACAACGTTCTCTTATAGCAACAATAAAGAGAATCTTCGAATCATTTCGCTTGACAATTAAATGGGCCACCCTCAGCGAAAATTTGGCGAAGTGTTCTTTTAGATGTAATTTTTCTTTCAAAAAACCGCGGAAACTTTTGTCCCACCCTATATATTTATGAATTCGATCGAATTTTAAATCGCTTTAGCACAACATAGGGCCATTCATCATAATTCGTCCCTTTTGCACTATATTTCATCAAAATTCTTAAAAAATTTACTGAAAATGACGAAATATGACGCAAGAGTGACAAACTATCTCAAATGGCGGTGTAAAAACGCTTCAGCACACTCAAAACCGCCGTATCCCAAACAGAAACACTCACTTGAAACTTGGCCTCCATACTCGGAAGCGGTCGAGGTTGAGCGACGATGTTGGCATTGTTGGAATGAGCGGGATTGGACGGTAGAATAGCGGGTTCGGAGAGGTTTCGACTATGAGCAGCGGCGGGGCCGACGGGTGGATGGTGTTGCATGCGAGGAAGAGTGCTGTTCCCCTCGGGGAGGGGCACGAGGGGCGGAGGCAGGTACCCGTGGAAGAGCACGTCGCCGCACGAGCAATCGTCCAGCTCCTCGCACAGCGTCAGTCGCTTCACCAACGGCCCCAACCCGTAGTACTGCGCTTCGTGCTTCAAACACACCAAGTTCGTCGAGCTGGAAATGTTTTGAGGTGAGTGCGATTGAAGTGAAATTCGTTTTTACATGTACTTAGGGAGCCAGTCTTATGTTTGGCACGGAAGAATTCATTTACACTGATTCTTTTAATACGTTATTTCATTTATACAGTAAAACCCGATACAAGAGAATGCTCGGAAAATCGAAAAAGTGTCTCTTATATCCGGGTTTCACTCTACCGGTAATTTTGGCCGATCCCAGAACATATCATCCCAAACAATGAAGTATGGTTATACCGATATAACCGAATTATACTGTACATGACGGCAATTTGAAATGGTTACCTCAGGTCCACTTGCTTTGTGCGCAGGTAGTTGAGAATGATTCGAAAGAGACCTGGATCGCGATCGATGAAGATCTGCAAGACATTTAATATACTAATATCACTTTCTTCCATCCCAAACATTTAGGCACGCGATAAATATGTGGCGAAAAATACCAACAATTTCCGCGGTCCCCACAAACCACCGTATTCAGTAGAATCTTTTATATAGTCACAAATTTTCAATTATCCAGCGCGTTACTCGTAAAACTTTCCTCAACAACAAACAAACTTACAGCTCCGGTGTCATCACGAACAGTAGGAATGCGTCCACTTAGCAAGCTATAATAAGGAAATGAATTAAAAGAGAATTACAAGAAAGAACACCGCTCACCTCGTAAAGAAAGAGTCGGGAATCCAAGTGAGAGTATGCTTAGAGGTGGCGAAGCGATGCCCGCCGACGTTCAGGTTGACTATCGCGTCGGCCGCTACTGCGTTTCCATTACTAGTCATCTTCCTTCCGCCGCTGTCACAGTTTTCATAAAGTTAACTCTAAAAGAGCTTTCTTAAAAAAGTTCGGTCGAATATTTTCGTGTAGACACGTTTCGCAGTTAACTTTATTTTGCGCCTGACAAATTGGTGTAAATTATTTCCTCTTTTCATTTTAAGCAAAAGACAAATGAAATAATTTACACCGCCATGTCATGCGCAACTAATATATTATTATGGTGAGAGTCGACTGAAAATGGCTGACACGAATTCACCCCAACCCCACCGAAAATGCATTAACACGTATGAACAAATGACGCCGCTCCCTTTGACCAATATTATTGATTAAACACGCTAAATGTTGACGGACGCCAACGGTCGCTCAATTTTACCAATGCATCACTTTCGTTAAAATTCAAGTTTTCAGTCGGTATCGGCTTTATTATTTTAAAATTTAGGTAATGTCCGTTTAGGTCGAACTTATAATGAGCGTGTGATCCAGTCAAACGTAACTTCCAGAACTGTGATCATTTTGGACAACGTTACCAAAGTCCACTATGCTCAGACGTATAAATGCACTTCAAATAAGCACATCTTTTCGCATATATAGCAGGTATCTTCAACAGGGAAGTGCGAATCGTCCGAATCGCATAAAAAGCCAAGTAGATGAAACTTGACGAAACCTTCAAGCATTTACTGTCCGCAATAAGCCGATGATATCGTATGAACCAACCGAAAAATATTGACACATTCCACACACTATCTACATAATTGACAAAGAGCCCTGCAAAACACAGGTTCGTCCCAACAATAACAATAGGCCGTGTTTAAAGATCCAAAATAACTTATTATTGGGTATGATAAGCAGAATATTGGCTTATTATTACTGTACTTTGGTAATGAAAAATGAGCATAAAATCATAACTTATCTCTATAACTTCAGATACCCAAAGTATATAATAATAAGACACTATTGTGCTAAGCATACCGAATAATGCGCTATTTTAGGAATATAAACACGGCTTTACAGTCGAAAGTACTTCATCAATATCGAGAAAACGATGATTTGGTCTCGCGACGACAAGGTTCAAGCAGAAAATTTAAATTAGTCCTTTCCGTTTTGTTTGACACGTAAACCGAGTCCTGCAATGATTCGCGCGCAATCTAACGCGGTGCATTGATATTGCCTTGGACGCGTTTTAACCAAAGAATGAAAACTGAAATGAATGGGCAACTCTGGCCACTCTCAGCAAAAGATAAAGCATCATTTGTCTTCAGCAACCTTTAACAAGCTGGCTGCGGTCACACCATATCCGCTTTGATAAGGACATAATTCATTTTGAATTGTTTCGGAAAATGTTTTGATTTGAAGAGTCTCCTTATTAAAGCGAAATGGCACATATCTGTTTACAATGCAATTAACATCCCGTTAAGCAGCTTGCTACAGACAGCTGAAAGCAATATGAGATACTATTTCATTCAGCTAGAGGTGACCGGAGTTTCAACAGAAATGACGAAATGTCGAGTATAAGCCACTGCGAATAGCAATTGGTCCAATCGATAAATCGACGAGTCACTCATCGGCAGATCGTTCATTCTCCTTCAGCGGGAAAAAGTCCTGGAGGAGTCGATTGTAAATTTCAATATCTTCGCGCATGAACAAGCAGAATATAATACGATCCATCTGAAACGAATATTTTTGTTTTTTAACGCATGGTTACTTTCTTCGGCAGCACGACCCGAAAAGTCAGTATTGTATGTTCAGGCAAGAGGTTTAATAATGATTAAAATATTCGTTGCCTTTATTTTTGCCTAAAGATCGCACTATATGCTAACGTTTTGGCGTTTCGTCAAGCCAAAGCTCCTTATGATTTTCTCCTACTGATCGCCAGATTTTAACAATTCAATGCTTTACTTTGTCATCATTCTTCTCCAGCCATTCGCGGACGGTTCTCAAGACGACCAGAGCAGCCTTCTTATTCGGATAGCCGTAAACGCCTGTCGAGATGCAAGGAAATGCCTAAACAGAACAGCGTTTTAGTCGAATATTTTCTATCATTTGTAGAAAAAATTGACGTTTGGTCTCGTCATGATGAGGCTCATAAAGGATACAGTAAACCAATTTCATCTTCTCCGCTCCAAATAAAATATTAACCTTAAACCCCAGAGATCAAATATCGAACGCTAAGCTAAGCTTAATAAAAAGTTGTGATGTTTTCAGGGAACTTTATCGATCGTTCGTTGTAGTGAATGTAGTAGCTTGAATTATTGTTAAACGCGAATGAAAAAATCAGCGCAGCCTTGATCACAATCTACGATACGTTCCCCACAGCGAAAGTCCTTCATTAAAAAACAGCACCTAATCACTGGCAAGTAAGCCAGAAAAGTAGCGAAAAAGCGTCGCAATATCGGCAGTTAAAATAAACTCACGATTGATTTTAAATTCTTCGCCACTGCCAGTTCCAAGCAATTTAGGTAACCGCTTTCGAGCGCGTCCGGCTTCTCGCCGATTGGTCCGACAGTATGTATCACATCTACAGAAAGAGAGAAACGATTATCATCGATACGGCGACATTATTTCATAAAAGCAAGGGTACTCCACTCGATTAACTATTTGACCAATACAGGATTTTAGCGCTGCTTTCGTCATGCTAACTGTGTTAACTGCAGAGATGTACATGGGTTTGCACTTAAGAGGACACATGCCCAAAGCATTTCGTCACTTTCCAGTCGGCGAAACTTATTTTAAAAACAGTTCGCTAAATGAATGGCTCCTTTCATTTCTACCAACAAAAATTTGACAAGACCCTAAATCGCTCACGATCTCTTCTGAGATATAATTCTTTTTCTAATGCACATATCTTGTCAACAGCGAAAAAACCGTGCGAGTCAAGTATGACCATACACTTTGCGGGCAAATTGTATCCATATGTAATTTTGGCCTCTCCAGTCTCGCAAGGCGCAAGCGATCCACTCTCGATCTTGAGATTTGGTCCGGCCGCTCGGTGAATCGCTCCATCCACTCCACCACCTGCAAATACAACAGATTGCACAAACGCTTTTGATGGACAAAGATAATATATGGCGACGTTTTAAAGCAAGGAAGAGTGTCGATCCCCCGTTGGTCGGTATTAACAAATTCTACTGTATCTATCATTTCCACTTTAATAAGGGCATTTTCTAAACCTAACAGGACATTTTCCGTATTAATTTGACTATAAAATGTCCTTTTTGATTTGGAATGTGTCTGATTCGGTTTATAAAGTGTCCTTATTAAAGTGGAAATGATATATAACAATGTGGCGATAAACACAGAAATCGAACCTCCAAGTAACGTTCGATTCGCCGCATTAACAATACAGTCGATTTCCAGCGTGGTAATATCTCCCGTAAAAATAGCGATCTTTTCGTTCAAGCGTGTGTTCACAGGGTACGTGTTCGATGACGCTGAAACGAGCAACGATGTAATCACTATCGACTTTACGAAACAGTGGATGAATCACGCACGTTTGCCGCCCGAAAGCTTTTTGATGCGTGCGTATGCAGGCCATACGGTCACTGAAGGGTCCGACAGAGGGTAGTATCCGTCTCGACAGCGGTAATTTGCACGGCGTTCTTCGAGAGAAAGTTTTTCATAGTCTACTGAAAAAATTCATTCGTCGGCAGCAAAAAGAGTCAGGCACATCAGAGAAATTGAGTGATTACATTGAAAATCGTATACATTACATGGGAGAAGCGGCGGATTTTGACTGTTTTAAGCAATTACTGTTATACACGATTTTGCCTTGTACAAAACATAGGATGTCGGACATTCGAGATGGGCTAAATTCGTATTTCATATTTATACTTGCGATCCTATCTCTTATAGTTAAATAACAATAATGCACTAAAATACAAATGGTGCGTTCCCTAAGACTATCACTAAGCTGCTATTCCGGACCGCTCTAAGCCGCTTTTCCGGACAGTTTCGGAAGTGATTACCATTCTATACAATGTTCCACTATAATCAACCAAGGTGACACACAAAAGCCTTAAATAAACAAGTAAAAAAGTATAACTTACACTGAACGGAACGAACGCTCTTGCGCTGACGAGTAAGAGGGCCTCCACTGGCAAAAGGTCTGTCATCGCTGTCGCCGTCGCTGCCCTCTGATCCCGATTCGTGGTCACTCATGGTCGACTGCTGACAACCGGACTGACACGCGGTGATCGGAGGCACCAGACTTTCCAAGAAGGCGCGCGTTTTGAAGGACTTTTGAATAACTGAGCCAATCGGCTGCAAAATGTATTTGATACATTGAAAGTAGAGCAGGGCTCGGAATTGTCCTTTTTTGGGACCCTAAATCTTTTTAATTTTGAGCGTCCTTTTTTTGGTAAAAAGGCAAAAATTTCTAAAAAAGGTCAAATTTTTGAAAAAACTAACATCTATTTTAAACTTTTAAACAGATAGTTGGGTCTTTTGGAAAATGTCCTTTTCCTGTGTCAAAATCTTTCTTTTTCAAAATTTCTCATTCCGAGCCATGGAGTAAAGATATCATAACGCCCACGAAAACGCGTCGCGGCCTGAATTAGAGAAAATCGTGTTTATATTCAAATTTTCGACCACAGAGAAGTTATAGTCAAATGCCGTAGCAGGCGCGAAACAAGAACCGACGCGCGACGAGTGCATTAACGAGAATCGACGATAAGCAGTTCCAAAAACTCATGGACCAGTTTTTACTAGCTAAAGCCATTATCTTATTCATTGTTTGACTACTTTGCTTCCAACTTTGCAGTGATTCGTTTCTATTTTTCGAAATACTGTGTCCTAATTTAGTCCACTTTCACAATTCAAGGATATTCTTACAACTGTAACCATAAAAGCCTTTTTTTCATCTTACTTCAAACCTAATTTTCACCAAAATTAGATTTAATCTGATCAAGTTAAGAACTTCTCAATTCAAAAAGTGAGCTAATTTCGTAAGTAATTCGTATTAAATCTGCCAATCGCCAAGAACAATTCCAAATCACTGATATTTTGTAGACAGGTCATAGAATGTTTGCTTTATCGTTATCGGTAACTGTGTCGCATATCCAGCTGCCAACTTTTAATGAACGGCACAAAAAACTAAAATGCTCGACTATTTAGATATCCAAAATTAATTCATTTTACCCTTCTTCCAGAAGACCCCGAAGAAATGGCGCGAAAACTTCTAGAAGTCAACATGAAGCGCTGACTCAACACCGCGTTAAAATTAGTTTCGTTTAATTTTGTTGCAAGCGTGTACGTCCCACCAAAATACCGCGATCGATTTTTCGCTGTCTGCGACAAATATAACCTACATACATTGAGAAACAATATAAACAGGAGTATCTGACTCACCGGCTGGCAATAAAGATCGGCTTTAACGAGAGTCCGACAGAATAGTTGACAGGTCAGCAGAATACGTCCAGCATTCATAAGCTCCTTTCACTGATTACATGCGCATCGAATGCAGCCCGCAAAACGAATTGTGCTACCAGGAATTCGATAACATTAACGCCAATTGTATAACGCTACTCAAAATATGCCAACTTTTTGCTTAAAAAACAGTAACGGGAGTAACACAGGTCAGCCGTTCTCAGCTGTCTGGCGAATCGTCTCGGCCTTCTCTCGGTAACGAAATATCGCACACTTTTTGCCGTTTTTGCACACTTTTTGAAATATACCACGACAAGAATTATATTATTAACCTTTTATTTATGAACTGACAGTTTCAATATTTGACTTGAAACGTCATTTATTAAGCTATTTCTCTTCTTAAATATTATTTATTAAACACCCTCACAGAAATGTACTATTTTAGTTAGAACTGTGCCATTGGAAAAATGCTCGTAGATTCACAAAGTACGGTATGTGAACGAAAAATTGGACTTCGATCGAGTGAGTTCAAGGAAATTCAATCCGGATTCTTTTACCGTTTATACATTTCATCGATATGAATTTATGAAAAACAGGCTGTAAATTGCTGTATTTTTGTGCATTCTTTTAGACTTTACCACGCCCGAAGATCATTTTGCGCGTAACTTTGCAGTTGTTAGTGCCCACATCAGACCACTAGGCTTTTTTCAAACATTGCTATTTTCGCTAAGTAATGGCGGTGGGGGTCGTGTCAGTAGGCAAAAGAATAATGTGCTATCACATAGTCTAACGCGAAGTTGAAAATTCAGTGAAACGGGCGAGGCTTGTTAAATACTTATGCTTTCGTTGCAGCGGAAAATAAGCATGGAGGAGGGTGATGACTTGCGCAGCTTGGACTGGCTGACTTCATACAGTCTTCCGCCCGACCTCTCGCCAGCGTCTTCCATTGGCAGCAGTGCCGAGCGCTTGTCACCGTCTTCACCCTTGCCGACCAAAGACAGAATCGTTCATTCCAGGAAACGAACAAGCTGCAGCAGTAAGGCGATTCAAATATTTTCTGCATTCATCGCTTCTATACGCTTTTGGCTATTTTCGAGTCGCTGTTCAATATCTGTACCCAGTGAAAGGGGGATCGCGGTTGCGCCTAGCTCTACTTAATGTAGCGTGTGTTGTTATTAGTAACGTATGAGGAGGCTGCATAGCGACTAGTTAATTACAATTTACACCACCGTTCATCATAATTCGTCACTCTTGCATTCTATTTCGTAATCCTTGCATTTAATTCGTCTTCTCATGCAATCCACTTCGTTAACCAAGTGTCCTGTTTTAAAGCAGAGTTAGCGATAGTGAATGCAGGGATTACGTTACATGATGCAAGAGTGACGAATTATGATGCGGGGCGATATGAATATCTATGTCTCACAGTTAGTTTTCATGCTCAAGTATGAACAATAAACGGTACATTCTCCACATGTAGGGCTGACCGCATTTTCCTCGAATAATAAATGGCTTCTCGCTGGTTCTGTCTCTTTTCCATCTCTGTTTTGAACATTCCCGGTTCAAAACTGACATGAATGACTTTTCAGATCGACTGTCGCAGTGCACGATTGGTTGTTGGATCTACAAAGCGATTCTTCATTCGGAACAGAAGGCATTGGCCCTTAGTGACATCTACGATTATGTGCAGAATGAGGTTGGTCTTTTGATAATACAATGAAATTCGACTATAGCGGTCAATGGAAGACTGGTAGATTTTGACCACTATAAGCGAACATCTTTACGAACGATATACGCCGTGTACAAAGCATACCAGGTCGAATATACGAGACCGGCCAAACTTGATTACTCTATGCGAATTGCAATTATAAGCGAAATGTTAAACAATGTTTCTAATGTTTATTGAATGGCGTTAGATGTAATTAAGACTGGATTTCAGCACCCCGATCACGATATGCTATCTCGTGAGTGGAAGAGGTCGGTCAGACATTCTCTGAGCACCTCCCAGTGCTTCTCGCGCGTTTCTGCCCCTGAATCCACAACGGTAATTTTGTTTGCAATTGCTATTTACATGCAGGCTTCTGTTGCGTCGTACAGTATATTTGTTGCATGTGCGAACCTCTTTCACTTTGAATTGACATTTTCAAATCAATCTGAATACTTTGTTGTAAAAAGTTCTGAAGTTGAATGGCAAAGTCACGATATTAAACGGCAGCGGCGATAATACTTATTATTTCTAACATTTGAATGATTAGTGACGTTTTCAGAGGAGCTCCCATCAGAATCCGGCTTGGTGGACCATCCATCCTGACTACATGCGCACTTACAAGTCAACCGTTACGGCTCAGGGTCCACATCATCGCTGTCCTCCAAAGAATGGAGAACTATCCAAATGGTACTGTCAACTGAGATTGAAACATCTTTGTATTACGAATCTAACCCTGAAAATTTTGCGGTTATAAGTATAGCCTAATTGTCACATTGTGCAGTCATAGTGATCGACTAAGATTCATTTGATCAGTCATTTAGTTTTATATTTGCCCATCGACCGGTTGCATTCCGACCTCTCTCTTGCATTAGTGGATTGTTAGGACTTTGTTTGCTGAATAAGTGCATCCTATTAAGTTCCTACAGCATTGCCACCGGCCCCTCTAATATTTATGGGAGAATTTGGAATACAGTCGAATTCATTTCTACCGGTATTTGAGAGACCGATCAAAATTACTGGTATAAGTGAAATACCGGTATAACCGAAACCGTTATTAGTAAATTCCACCGTACCATACTGAAAATTTTGTGCCTACCGAATAAGTGCAACTTTCTTTGTGTCTCTAATTACAGTGGAATTCGTGTATACCGGTTACCGGGGGACCAGGAAGTTTTGACCAGTATAAGCGAAATACCGTTATAATCGAACTTGTTTGTATCGTAAAGCACGCTTTGGTACTGAAAATCTTGACCGGTATAAACGAAATACCGTGATAACCGAAACCGCTATAAACGAATTCCACTGTATCTCCAATTTTTTTTTGAATTTCAGGAGCCGCGTGAAACGCCACGCAAGCAGCGAGTATGAATTAGCGCAGATGGCGCAGGATTTGTCGGCCGCCGCTGTCATCTTCAACATGAAAAAGGCCAAGAAAAAGCCGCTGCGACGACCCAAGTCGAATTCGCCAGATCAGGGCGACAAGCCAACTTTGACGGTCACTAATAAGTAAGTGATCTCGCGTTCGACTCGCTAATGAATCGACTTTTTGTTATGCGCTCGGTATTCTGGGAAAATCGGTCACTCTCCTATCGTAAGACATTTAAAAGAGAAGATCTATCGGTCATTTTCAGTCGACTCTCACCATAATTCTATATTAGTCACGCACGACAAGGTGGTGTTAACTATTCTCTTTTTTCTATTGTTCAAAAATAAGATAGAAAATAGTTTACACCACCTTATCATGCGCGACTAACAATTACGACACATGCCTACCGAAAATGGCCTGACTTTCCCCTTAACTGAGCCTAATATTTCTTTTCACAATACAACACAGCTTCGCAGATTATCTGTTAACTTGATATATTTCTTCCTGAGCTCTGAATTTTTCCAGACACTTGGCCATAAGCAGAGGACTGAAGGGCGACCACTGCTACTTACCGCCAAAAAAGGAATTGATAACTTGACCGACGTACAGAACGCCTAAGAGATATAAATCTTAGATTCGTGCTTTCTACTACGAATTCGAAATGTAATTGGGTGGTACTACGATTCATTGACTCATATTTTCATTGTTCGTCTTCCGAGGAGTTTAGTGATCACCTAAAACTGCCATGTCTTCCCGATGCGATGATGTTACTGAGCTTCGGAAAATCTTATTGAAACCTCGTTGTTCTTATAGTTAAGAAATTGCTGAGCAGTAACAAGAAATCTCTGAGTGAATTAAATACATTGCTTCGAAAGTCGATAGCGCTTCTTTCTATCAAATCGATTACGTAAAGATCAAGAAGCGACTATCATTCTTGATGAAAAACAGTGTTCCAACACCGAAAAGCGAGCTTATCTTTGCCAACTACGGTGCCTGGCGAGATTTCTTCTTACTGATCAAGAGATTTAGAACTACTGTCCGCATCTCAGCCGGCGACCTGTTAGCCAGCGGCACGGTGCATCACAGTGAGCAGTAGGTTTACTTAACTTATGAGCAACTTAAGACACAATTTTACAACCGGTCCAGTCCAACTTTTTAGCAATAATACAGCATTTTCATATTCACAAATTTTTTGAAAACTTCAGTGCAATTTTTCGCAAAACAATCAAGTGACGCTGACATTTACTGGGTCAGCGGCTGTGATACAGACAGACTTGACGCGCGTTGCCAGTTTGCATGAATGCGAGTGTTCTGTTTTTTTTCAATGGTGCATTATGGTCGGCAACATTTTACGGCACAAAGTTGATGTTAAAAAAGTCGTTGTCATTCGACTGTTCTAAGGTCTCAGTGATGGTATCGGGAGGAAGAAAGTCGATTTGATGGCCGCTGTGCACTTTGAGCAGACAGAGCGCGCAGTAGCAATTATTCTGAAAGAGGCGCAATTAGAGATTGCATCATCTATTAAACATTCGCCGAACCCCATATGGATGGCACGTCAGACAGCGCATCAAATCCGCGCTGCTCGATGGTCGACCGCAGTCTTCGCAGAAAGCTGTCAGCGGTGCTTCCTTTAGCAGCTCGAGTACGATTTCTATAACACAAATTACTGTCAAAATTTCTTAGTTCCGTTGTGGTGTAATAGCGCAATTTACGGTTCGTATCCTCAAAGGTCCGCGTTCGATCCCCGGCAACGGAACTACCGCTGTCAGATATGAGACAGCCGACCGAGGAAGCCTACTGTCGTGACGGTATAAAGGCCCTTTTTAGGAAGACCCGGAAAGCGAACCCTGTGACGGCGCGGTACAAACGCTAGCAACTTTATTGTCATAGTTTCTTCGTCAGTAACACGAAAAGCCAGTTTTACTCTCGCAACGTAATGGTTCTTGATCAAAGCGCAACCTGCGTTTTCCGAAAGCGAGAAATTATAAGCGAGAACACTCGATTACTAGCGATACTTTTATAAATATTTTTTACGATTTAACGTTTACTTTGCAATTATTAGTCTAAAATATGGTAATGTAGATCATCGCTTCTCTATGTATTTTAATCGAACAATCACGGACATTCTAAACGTAGGAGCGTTGGTTCTACGTCATCGTTAAATGCGCAGCCCCTTGCCATACTAAGGCGTACGTATGACGGTGTTCACGTTGACGAGAGTTGACTTAGATGAAAATAGCGTTAGAAGAGCGGATGAGGCTTGTCGTACGATTATCAGGACAGTGTTACAAGATCTTCCTCTTAAGCGTGAAAAGCTTTTTTGTAGTATGGTTGTCGCCTAATTGGCAAAAATACCATTCTTAACTGCTACGGCTTGACTTAACTTCTTAATAGAATAATCTCATGTTTCATAGATCAAATGGCTGCTTACTAGGAGCGCTCCGATATGATGAGGGTATGTATCAGAAGATCCCATTTGTTTCAATAATTCCGTTAATAGCATAAGAATATTAGTAAAGAGGCGGGAATGCTGTGTATAACTACAAAGTCATCATTGGGCGTTAATGCTGTAATGCAAAATTTACAACATATCACGAACATGCCTTTTAGTGCGAGATTGATGGCGAGATCATTAGGCGACATTTCCGTGCCACAAATGACGCATTTCAGTTTCCGCTCGTAGCTGGCTACTCTAGCGAGACACTGCGCACAGACCGCATGTCCGCATGTCAGCTTTACGGGTTCTTTGAACAGCTGATAGCACACCGGACAAGTGAGAACGTTCTGCTGAGCTGGCGATCCCGTCTGAAACACTACTTTTTCCCAATTAATCAACTCTGATTAGTGCTCTCTTCGTTCCAGCAATTTTCATTTTCGCTCTTGATGCTGCTTCCGTTTCCAAGAACCGCAAGCGGACATCCACATTTTTTGTGTTGGCGGAACGAATTAGGGAACGAAAGGAACGTGCTCTTTGGGCAGGAAACAAAATGAAAGTAGGAGAAAGGCCTCGCTAGGGACCGCAATCAGAAGAGCAAAGCGAAAGTTCATTCCGATTATCGCGTGAAGAAGAAATTTCTATTCCCTTTTTTAGTCCAAAAAGACACAAGTTACGCTTTCGTTCGTTCCACCCATTCAAAAAGTTACCGGTTCGAGTTTCCTATGCGTGGGAATCGAGCGAGCATTAGGAATGAAAATTATAATTGCTGGAGCGAAAAGCACTCTTGGCTATGGACAATTGATTTGCCTGAATGAAAGTGATCAGTCCGAGCGACTGCTTGTCGTCGGCTCCGTCGACAACGATCAGCTCAATCGCGTTCCGCAGTTTTCGCATGACGGCGTGCGCCGAGCCGACCACCGGAAAGTCGGGATACTTGTTCCACCTTTGCCTGGCCAGATCGAGCTGCCACAAGCAGCCAGTGCGTCCCACCTTTTGCTGCGATTCGAAGATGCAATACCACGCCTTCCCGTTTCGGATCATCGGCAAGGCGCCATAGCAGTCGTCGTCGGCTGGGGGATACTGCTTAGTTTCGCCATCTGCCGAGAGTTCGATTTCCTCCCAGCCCCTCGCCGTCATTTCGATCATGCTCTTTTTGTTCCACAGCAATAAGCGAACGCGGCCTTTGTGCTCGCCCAGCCACGACCAGATGCCGGCGGGCAGGGCGCGAGTCAATTTCGGGCGGATGTCAATGTGAGCATCGTGGACGGCGCAGTTAATGATGAGAAAGCGCCGCATGGGGTCGGTGGCGACGGTGTAGGTGATAACGACGGCGTAATCGCCGTCCACCTGTTGCACACTCGGCTCGACCGATCCCCAATGTAGCGGCAGGTCGATGTGAGACGAGTCGAGCAGCACCAACTGTTTCAACTTCCTGTTCGCGTGGAACAGCAGCGTGTGCAGTGTGCGCGAGCCAGCGTTCCAGAAGAACGCCACAAGTCCGGTCGACATGTTGCAGAAGAGACGAATCATCTTCCAGTCGCTGTCCACTTCGGCGAAGAAACTTATAGCCCACGCCAGCCAGGTCTTCGGCTTGGCGGCGTATTGGTAGGCGAACGCCGGCATTTCATAAAAGCAATCAACGCAACCGTCGGCGGTAGACAGGGCGCAAATCCTATTCGCGACTTGGTCGAAAAAGAACGCCGTTCGACCATCGATCGACACGGCGAACGACGCCGGACTCGTCTGCGATGGAATCGGAACACTCCGCAGTGACATTCTGCGCAGCATCGCGCCAGCCGGCAGCTTTCTCAATTATGACGGGCGCCGACTACTGACGGCTTGGGAAAAGGACCCGACCGGTCCCGTCTACGCGAGCGCGCGCATGACCGCGCCGCACCGCGATTGGCGACCAGCGAGCGAGCGAGCGCATGGTATATCACCACCTGCGGTGCCGCCGTCGGCGTCATCAACTCGGGGTGCGACCATCGCGCCTCGAGTGGATTCCATCTCGACCCCGCTATCGATTCTTCTCCTTAATCCATCATTTATTTTTACCCTCTAAGATTCCCCGCAGCTTGTTTTCAGTCCTATTAATTATCCGTGAAGCGTTGTATGTTATAAGGCTGCCGTAATAACTACTCGATCAATATTTACTAAATTGCATCTACTGAGGTTGCTTCGATAAAATATTACCAGTGAGTTGTAAATGGGCAATACATAACGAGAACAATAATCATTATTTAGTCTACTGGAGGGCGAGCGAGAGACCGATGCGCTTGGCTCCGACATCGTAGGTGTTGCAATATTGTCGGATGAACGGATCGCCGAGGATCCAGCTGGGACCGAATCCGCCGCCGCCAAATTCGAAAATGGCCAAAATGCAAGTATTTCCTTCGCCGGACTGCAAATTCGTACAAGTTGGATTTGATCACTTTTGCGCCAGTCACTGCTGTCTCGGTATACAAATTGTCAAAATTTAACTACTTTTGCTGACTCAACTTTTCTTTATCCCATTTTACTATACCAACTTTCTTTACTACCTTTACTGACTAAAAAGCTGCTTATTGATGATTACTGAGACAACAGTGGTCCGCCACGAATTATTCACAAGCTTACGGGTACGATCATTGTCGATTGAGTGAGATCGTATTTGTTACCGCTGATCGTGTAAGTGACGTTGGGAACCTGCGCTTTACAATCGACGTACCACTGAAAATGTTAATTGTTAGGTGTTGAATGTGATATAAACGCAGACGCGAAATAATTCATAACGCTTTCTTGGTTATAGCTTCACGCGCTCCGCTCACTTTTACAGCTTTTCTCATACATCCGACGTCTAAAGGGCATAGCACTGGCCCAGTAACATAACCGTTTTCAGGATATTTCCCGTTCTTGAACCAAATACAAGCTAGCAATTCCGCGATTGCCATAGTTTTTTAGAAATAAATTACAAGTTTAAATATACTGGAGTATGCTATTTCCGTTTTAATGAGAATACACATGAATTCAAACAGGACACGTTTCATGTTAAAGAGGGCGTTTCCCCAGTTAAATAGCATGTAAAATGTTCTCTTTGATCTTCTATAAATGTCTTCTGTATACTGGAGAGTTTCCTGTTTGATTTTAAATGTGCCGTTATTAAAGCAGAAACGGTATATATACCAGTTCTTCGCCTGAGTTGTATTTTCCACCAAGAGCTTTAGCGATGCCTCCAATTGGTCCACTGGGACCAGCGATTAGCGAAGTGCCAGTGTCGGAGATGACTTCGGATTTTTCCGTGGACGAATAGCTACCAGCGGACACTCTGAAAATCGTCGGTTTAGCACTAGTTGTACTGTAAGAACGGCCGCACCCATTAATGGTGAACTGGAAGTAGGTAGCACTGGAAAGCGGGATCCACGTCGTCGTAGGCGAGCAGTGGACGGCGTCGAGACCTCCGTAGGTGAACATACCGCCGACGACGTCTTCCGCCGCGCCTTTGCTAAATAGTATTTGTTTTTCACCGCTGGACGTATTTTAAGGTCGAGATATGTGCACGGAATCGGTTTGGGGCATATAAACATACCCTGAAGAGTATTCGCTTCTCGAGCTGGCCACCCTGTTTTATAAAAATGATCGCCATTATATATGCCAAGTGAAGTTTTATGAAATATACAAAACTGGGATAACTCATACGTAATTAATGTTGACCGAAGCGCTCATTGTTTGTCAGACCTCCGATCTACTCAAAAATTCTCTATAATAGTGCTTACTGTGTGAACCAAACGGTGAAGTAAGGGTGGTCGAGCTGCGGACTGGCTGTGATGAACGGCGGAGTGATACTGTCGACGGCAAGCGAAGTGAACGCCATTCCGAGGATGCCGTCGATTGGCTGGTCGGCGAAGAACTCAGCAATTGACGTCGCCTGACCGAACTTCTGGTTCTTCGCACAAACTCCCGAATCGCCGAACTGAACACAACTTTGCCGTATTTTTTAATCGTAAGGGGTTGTCACAATACAGCGTCGCCGTATCACAATGCGGTTTTTCACCGTACCATGAAGCGCTCTGAGGGCGTCGCGAACATTTGATAAATTTGGAAGCACTGATGCCCTCGACGCTCGTAATGCTCGTGGCTAGAACTTACAACCCACGAACAAAAACCGTTCCTGATTAGTGCCCAATGCAGCTATTGGCTAATACAGCGCACCGATTGATGTTCTTTTATCTGATTATCACTAACTAATATGCTCCTCTATCGCTCGCTTATTTGTTAATTAATGTATTGCATGTTTTGTAAATTAACTTTGACCACTGACAACTGGGCAAAAGAGTGGGGCGTTCAAACCACTCGCTGCATTTAGCACTGGCGAGGGGGGGGGGGGTAAACGATAGGTGGGGCGCGAATTGAAGGTGCCGTCGACGCTTTATTGTAACTGACCGCTTATAGAGATTCAACTTACGCAAACTGTGTCGATACCAATGAAGCCGCTCGCCGAGCCGGTACCGTACTGGATCGACCAAC
>NIUQ01003141.1:0-18729 GCA_002796945.1 Plectus sambesii
GATTATTTAAGTAAAAAACGGTATTTTCGAACCGAAAATCGAGCTTATCTTTGCCAAATCGGTGCCTTGCAAGATTTCGTGTTACTAATCGAAACATTTTGACGATACCTGAGTACTTGGCTAGAGGGTCGAGCATGAACGCGGTCGACATCCAGATGGTTGAAGGATTGTTGACCACTTTGGCTAACCCGAAAGAGCAGAAGTCGAATGTATGAATGACAATCGCGTCGTATTTTGTCGACATGAACTGCTTGTGCACCGGGTGGGTGGTATCGTTCAAAAATCGACTGCAGCTGCCTTTGAACTGCAACAGATATGAAAAGCGTCAATACTCATTACTTCATAATTGTATTGCCCAATACACTCCATCGAAAGTTATGACTACCGTATGCTTAAAAGTAACAGAAATCATAAAACGATTGGGCAATTTCTCGGAACGGTAACGTTGGTAGTTTTGCGCCAATGTTCACTAAACTTGGGTGTGATAAAACAGATGTTAAAATTTAACGTTTTTCCTTGCGGATGCTGCTAGTTACTGGCTGTTATTCCCGCATATTTTAACGGAAATTTCTGCCATCTCTTTCCCATGGGAAATATGTATAATAGCGTTATTAGCTACTTACGAGGAGACTGCTTAGCGTTAAGTTATTTAAATAAAAGTTTGATATGATTCGCAGCCAGCTTGTCATCTTCAGCTAAAAAGAGCCACATACGGTGCTTTCTCGAATAGCCAGGAGTGAGTAAACTTCCCCTCTGCCCAACACCCAGCTTTTGTTGGATGTATCGAACAGAATGATAAAGCTCGAACCTCGGTTAACACCTTTTTGAAAAAGGAAAAATCGATGTCGAAGATCGATTGATCGGCCCAGATGTCACCAGTCTTGGCACGCATCTGCTCCAGCAGTTCGCCGTCTAATATCATCGGATAGATAATTTCCTTCGCGTATTTCAGCTTTATTCCTTTCGCTTCGGAAAACAGCTCCCATTTGAGTACTGTCACCTTCAAAATAAGGACTTTAAGAACTGATTCAGGAAGAAGGGCGAGCGTTTTCAGGATCGATCCATTAATGAGCACATGATTATTTCTCGTGGAGGTAAGAACTGAGACTTGTGTGTGTAGGAAAAAAGGATACAGTGTAGGTATATCTTGGCTTTATTGGTTTACATTTTATAACAAATATTATTGGGGAAATTTTTCACTGAGTAACGGCAAAACAGTCTATCCTGAGACTTTCCTTGATGTGCTGAGTGCTAAAGGTAGGCTAAATTTGGCGTACTACGGTATTCGGTCTCGACGCTCGTTACTGATCGAAAAATTTCCCCTATAATAATAAAGATTTTGGGGCGTGAATCTATCCCTGTCTGGTAGAACTGAATTTATTTTTGCAAAAATTGCTCGACGGTATGAGATATTTGTTACATAGTAATAAGAATCTTGCAAAGTTGGCGAAAATATTTTAAATCGGTCATCAACAACGCAATTACTATTTTTGAGTTCAATAGTAAATAAACAAAAACTTCAATCGTTTCTTCGTTACACTATAGGCGAGAACAGTCAAAACCAGAAAAGTGCACAAATTTTCCATGCACAGTCGTTGTGCACGTATCCGGTTTCGACTGTATAGATAATGTTGCAAGCTTGCCCGCCTCCCAAATAACAAGCACTGATTAATGTGCAGCTATAAACATTGAAATTACATCATTTCCGCGGGCTCCGAGCATGTCGGCCAGACGATACATGATGAGGTTTTGGCTGGCCGAGGCTCCCAAGCATGTCACCAAGATCTTGTGGCCGTTGACCGGCGCATACACGCAAAGCGCAACCAGCAGCAATGTCCGTAACATCTTCTTGCGTTGTCTTCTCAACAGAAAATAACCTGCCGTTCACAACGCTGCCTTTATACGCGCTCCAATCTACATCATCGCGCATCACAGTAGATAGAAAGGCACACACTATTCACGTCACTAGTAAAACAAGCTCTAAACCGCAGTCTTTCGCAACGCGCGCTCAGTAGAAACTCGACTCGCTTTTCTGGTTTGTGCACGTGTGCCTGTGCACACAACCAAAACTGCATTTGAAAATATCTGTGATAAGTAGGCTGCTTCTAGATTTGAAATGGTTAATTCCGCCTGCCGCAAGTTTAAAGAGTGAATTTCGTTCGCCAAACGAACTCAATTCCTCCATCCTTTTTCACAAAAAACTCATCACTTCTTTCTCTGTGATTTTGAAGAAATTGCTGCCATGGCATCTGAAGATTACTCTCCGCTCGCAGGAGACGGCGCCGATGGCGAAAAGGACGATCAAGACGAGGAATTGATTGCAGCCGCAGAAGGAGCGTCATCGGTAGCGGCTGAAGACGATGGAGTTGGTAGCAAATGCGATACGAAGGAATCGCTCGCTGAAACTGAAGTATTAGCGGAAGGAACGTCGACGACCGACTGGGGCACGATGTTCTTGAACCGCTATACAGCCGACGACCCCGACTACGCAGCCATCATGGACGGCTTCTCCAAGCCGCCCTGCATTCACCCGTGGTTCAGTAAACCGAAGCGCAACTTTGACTACGTCAATCGGTGAGTGAGATTGTTCTACTTTCTTGCTCTTTGACGTCGTAATTGGTGAAGTCAGTCTTAGGCTCGATTTCATATCGCGTTATTAAAGTCGTCCTTTACGGAGATACTTTAATACTGCCGTTAAGTACGACTTTAGCTGAAGTACGCGATATGGAACCAGTCCATTGTTACTTTATTGCTGCCCATACCCACTTTGCCTGCTAACAATCCACTGCTTTTTTCTGTTACCTTCGCAATGATATTTTAACATCGCTTTTTAACCAAAAGGTCATCCTGTTCATTTCTATCTTTCTATTCCGCATCAATTAGCAAAGATGGACGATATCAGAAGTTCTAATCCTAATTTTTCTGACAAATTTTAATCGGCTGTATAATATTTTCTTAACGACAGAGACGAAAATCGCAATTTTTCAGGCGCCGAGACTGGCGTGACAACGACAACCGCAGCGGCGACAGCAACAGATACCAAGGTGGCAGAGACCGCGACGGCAACAACAGCTATAGAGGCGGAAGAGACCGCGACAACAATAGCTACAGAGGCGGTAGAGGACGCGATGATAACAGAAGGAACGATTACCGCCGTGATGACCGCGGCGGTTACGGAAGAGACAACCGACGCGGCGGCGGAGGTGGCGGTTACGGTGGTGGTGGTGGTGGGGATAGATACACCAGCTATCCTGGTCGTAAATGAGTTCTGTAATAATTTATCAGCAGTGTTGTTGTCGTTTTTTGTTGCTGTTGCGTCAATTAGCTGTAATAAACGAATGCGTCGTTGTTGATTTCTTGTTGCTTGAGAGATAAGTGTGATGTTTTCTTAGGTTCTCAACCATTACAGTTGGCAAACATGTGCGACTGATCGCGCAAACCTCATGGGGCTTATTGCTTTGGCATTCGGGATTTCCTCCAATTTACAAAAGATAACCATAGATTTTCAACTAATTTTCATTCTCCCCTCAGCGCGTCGATCCTTACTTTGCGCCTGTTTCGGTGCTCTTTGAGTAGCGATAATCTGTGAAATTACAACAAAACGTAGCGAACCGCAATCAATGCTATAACGAAATGCGAAGACACGTGCAAAGAAACAAAAACATTTATGCACAATCAGTAAACTCTGCTTTGATTGAATGAGCTAGACAACAAGGGAGTGCGCTCATCAATGGGTCGATTTTGGTTTCTCTTTCTTCGGGACGCCAGTATAAACGCCATGAATCCAGCGGCGACTAACGCCAGACAAGCCGTGAGAACAATTAAAGGCGCGTTGGCTGCACTACTTTCTTGGGATTGATTAACAATCTTCGAGGAGCTCGCGAACCGCTGTGCTTCAAGTGCCGGCATGTCAGTCAGACTTTGTTTCTTCATCAAAAACGCTCTCGATGGCGTAATTGCACCAAACGACTTTCGCAGGAAGTCTTTCCTCTGCTCCGCGGTGACTGATGACGATTGGAACACGGAGCAGTTGAGCGTGTTCATTGCCGTTCGTATAAAAGGACAGTCCTAGAATAAGCGAGCGATAAGCAACAGTTGATAAGCGACTGATTTGATCACCGGTTGTGGACATTTCAGCGAAATGCTCACTGGATATGAATTGTCGAATTCGGTCGTCTTATCTCCGAATGGCTCGAACATGTTGTTCCAAACCTGCTTGGCCATGATGGAATGACCGAGCTGCGACGGATGGAAGCAGTCGGGAGCTAAATACGCCAGATCGGGTTCGTTGGCGGCCTAAAGTTTGAATTGCGTATGCGACAAGTTCTTCGATGCGATTAACGAACGTTTAATGGCAAATCTGCTTGCTCAAGCGCCGGTGCAACCGTGACCACAAATTGATCGTCTGACTGGTATTCTTCCAGCTCTTCAAACTTTCTCACTTCCTCTTGGTACGAGCGAATCGCATCGCGCAACGCGGCATCGTCCATTTCGATAAGACATCGACATTCCTGACTGAATTCAAATACGAGCAATATTAGCGGGAGATGGAAATTACAATCAAGTTGATACCTGTGCATAAGTTCGCAACCCGGACTGACGCTGTGCGTGTCCTTCAGCATGTTCAACTTTAACATGGACACCACGTTGACAATAGTTCTCGGCAAGTGTTTCTTCAAGTAGTCGATGGCTGCTTTGATATTGCTCGTGTAGTTGGCAACGCTGTATGTTTCCTATGACAATTGTCCTCGTTAACTGATTGCGTCCCTCAACCACTTACTGGCTGCAGGCAATAATCGCACAAGTCGTTAGCGCCAATGAATATTGTTATCAGTTTCCAGTCCTTTTCGATGTTAACTAGCTCTGTTTCCTGCATTCTTTTGACGAGATCAGTAGCCTTAAACAGAGCATTTAGATGAAGTTTGAATAGCTTCGGCCAATAGATACCTGCAAATACATGTTCGGAGCTCGAGAACCGGACACTGCGACGTTGAATTGCGAAAAGAGCTTGTACCAAACGGGCGACACTCGATGGCTAGCGCCAACCAATTTGTTATTGAAACGTCGTAAGATGTCTGAAAATGAAAGGTTAGCTGGTGTGAATCAGAGAGAAGAGCGCAAGCGATAGTTTACTTGGAATCGTCGTCATAAACTTCAAATCGCCGTCACCGCCAATGCTGAAGGAAAGGCCTCGATATTCTAGAACGTCTTCGGCCAGCGACTGAGCCCCGGCACCCATTCCTGCCTGAAATGCACCTGATTTTTGTTGAGTAAAACGCTCTTTGAAGATATTATACAGAGGCAGAACAACATTCATGTTCTTTGATTATTGCATAGTAAGCCTGTAAAAGAAGAAAAAAAGCGACTACCGTTAGAGAGTCGCCCATTGCAGCTACGACGTTAATATCGGCCGGAGTTATCGCATGCACGGACTCTGCTGGCGCCCTCTTCAACTTTGGCTCCGCACAGTGAAAGTCCTCCACTCCAGTCAAGTTATTGCCTGTCAACAAACACTGGTCAACCAACCATCTCAAATTTATTTCACTTAAACTTGACATATGTTATATTCACTTGTTCTGATATTATAACTCTTTTCTGTTTCAAGATAAAGGATTATTACAATATTTTCTATGACCCGTAATCCTGGATAATTTATCTTGAAATTCGTGAATATGAGCCGTGTGCTCGGGTGACTGAGTCTCAGTCTTCAGTCATATCTCGGTTCGTAGCAGAGATATGAAACACGTTTAGCTGTGCATAGATCTCAGCGGATTGGATCTATTCTATAAGATGCTAACAATCACGAGTAATGCAGTGATTGCTCAGTTGTGGTATGCGCGGAAAAATTCGCGTGCCCGTCACGACTGTAAAAAAATTCCATAATTGTAATTACGGTAGTCGCTACCACATCGGTTTACTGGAATAGGACTTTAGTAAAGTACATCTTTGGATGAAATTTCAGCAATAAAATCAGCAACGTACCTTGATCTTCGAACGTTTTTTGACTTCTTTTTGACCAGTCGCTCACGTGTTCGTTGACGGATTTCCATGTGCGAGCATCGTTCTGGAAATTGTGGACTATCTCCGCGAAAGGAAGCTTGGTGTCGTAGTCGACTGGTTGCAAGCCGGGGGCTATTATTGCTCCCGCTAGAGCCAGCTGCGCTGCTAAAACACATAAAGTGATCGCGAGAATTATAAAGCAAGCACTTGCCTAGGAGCCAGCCAGAGAGCGCCATTCTTTCTTGTTGTATTCAATGAAATTTGGCGCCTACTCCCTTAACGTAGTCTCATTAGAACGTCCAGCGCTCAATTGTCGTGTGGCAATGACCAAGCGAACCGGTTCGGTTCATGTAAGACGATGCGCTCCCCAGACTCGCCACACATCGACCAAGCGTTATGCACTGTCACCACTGATAACAGACGAGCAGCAAACTCCAGCGATCAAGTTAACACCATGTGCTGTGTTAATAACATATGATCAAGATAACCATATGAATGCTCGGGTTTCTTTTGCAAACGGTGAGATTCAGTTTGTCGTAAATATTTTGGAAGAATGCTTGATCGCCGTAGCCGTATTTTAAAATTTGTACTTCCGCCGTTGTCCCTCCGCGTGCGAACATCATGCTTGCTGGAATATAGGGGCAACATTCTCGAAACTTCAATTCCGGGTAGGAAGCACGTGATTCACCCAAAATGACGGCCTGATTGGCAAATTCCGGTTCGAGACAGGAATCTTTCACAGTACGGTCCCTGATGAGCTCCTACAAGGCTCATTCTCTTTGTTCTGACTGCCGAATCATCGAGCGAAATTCTATCTGTTCTTTATGCAAAAACTCTCATTTCCTGCACGCTTAGCCATTATGACCCACGACGCATATCTATGCACAGTATATTTGATTTACGAAAAACGAACGATTCCATCTTGCATGCATCCTAATTCTGGAGCATTTCGGTATCACAAAACGGTACCAAGAGAACAGTTCCCTTGAAAATTACGTATAATGATACGATTGCGCGATGAGATCAACCGTGAAGGTTAACAATCGCACAAAGATTAGCACAGTTGAATACAATAATCTCATCATGTTGCCGCGTCATTGTACGAACGTCTTATGCAAACGTGGCAGGGAAGAAGCTTACATTAACGAAATTTGGGTACGTAACGATCAGCTCAGCATACAAAAATTAAGAGAATGAATATGAATGACAGCAGAAATAACTAAAAATGTGCCAACACAGCAGTTTCACATTTTGTCTTGCTTCCACCGAAGGCACAAGGGTAATGGCCTAATCGCTCGCTGAATAATGTCGATGCCAGCCTCCATCTGCTTGGCATTTCAAATCTTGCGCGAAACACTGGTGGTTTCCAGGTATAACACAGAAAAAAGATATTTAATCATCTCCTTAGGTATGAGGGAAGCTACCGGTGAGAAGTTATCGTTTTGATATGTAAGCCAGATTGATCGATACAATCAATAATATTTTGTTTTATTTCGGTGAACGTTTCTTTTGCGCCAGTTCAGCGCCTATGATTGGTTCTCTGGCGTACAGATAACACAGACAGGGCGACATTAACCATTGACGATAATGTGCGTGAAAACGAATCGATGTTGTTTCGCACTGAGTGTGCCGGAAAAGTTGAACGTTGCCATGAAACTTCGCACATGATAACAATCAAACTTTCGTGGGTGCGTGCGTAAGACTGACCATCATGATGCTCTGTCCGTCATTCTTGGACTTAATGAATCGATATGAACGAATAATTATGTAGAATATCCATACATTGATGAACAATGTTAGATTTGCCGTCACAACAAGGATGATGAGCGCTATGAGAACGGTGTCTGAATCTGAAACATATATGTGGAGGAGATGAGTTCCTGCGCTTTTTGCTTTCAGAAATATATTTCGGTAGAATATTACTGCGTTTTTGCGCTGTTGAGCCAGTGCAGTAATTTTGTTTTGGTATTATTGACTGAATATTTGTTTCATAATGAGTTTAAACAACATGACCGTCTCGAATTCGTTCCTATTAATCTATCGAAATTTCCTTGGTCGTATTATACCTTGAAACGAATGCTCATAAAAATTGCACGATGAAAGGAAAATGAGAAAGAAAGACACCGGCGAATTTGTTTTTGAGTTGGAGTTAAAATGCGAGCTATGGGCTCAGATTATATTTTTTTACTCGGACTTAAATATTATGAATATAAAAAATGAAACCTTTTAGTTTATCCGAGTATGTGTCCAGCATTGCGCGAAAACCGACAGACTTGTCATGCTTGCTTTGGTGCCAATCTTCAGCGATTAAAATGGGGACCGCTATTGTAATCAAGATGGTAATCAGCGTCATAACAACTATGTAGACTATCTGAAAGCAACGTGATTAAAGAGATATGCGACAAGATGATTCTTTAGGTAATCCAGCTGCAATTTTATATGGATAACTCAGGTTACCCTAAGTTGCAAGTATCACTATTTCCCCCTCCGGTGAGATTTTTTGTATTGCAGCTGTTCATTCTTGTCTCGAACGAAGCGTCTTCCTATTAGCCGGTATTGATAAATAGCTCATTGCTGTTGCAGTTACGAACCAAAGACATCACAAAACGTATCCTGCCGAGAAAGGCGCAAAGTGTCGAGCTGTCCCCATAAAGTGGAAGCCGGCTGCGAGGAAAGAACTCGACAGAGCCTGCCATATGTAAAAGAACTTACAATGCAAACGATGAACGGAATCATATAGTTTTCTTTTTCTTTGAGCAATCCATACCACAGCAATCCAATCACGATGAGCGCGCAGACGGAAACAACGATACATCCAGGATTTCCATAAATAATTAGCGGAACCACTGATCCGCATAAATTTAAAATGTACAGAATAGTCAGCAGAGATGCCACAATTTTTCCACCAGTCTAAATGTAAAAAAACATACCGATATTATCAACTGCAATGCTCAGTAAAAAGTGTACAGACAAAATTGGATAAGTGATAATGCATACGAACTTGAGAAATTCTCTTATGTCCGGTTTTATCTCAAATGTTTGTTTTTTACATTACTTTGGTCGCCGGATATTAGGTTCATCGATTTCATGAAGAAAGATCAAATTCGGTCCTCATGTTTGGCACTGCATGCAAATTTGTTCACTCTTCCTCATCATAAGCGCACGTTGTACTTGAAGGCAAAAACTTGAGTAAGACAAAAGCTTATGTGATCAAAATCTTCGTGTCGCTGCGCTGCACGCCGAAGGTTCTAAATATAATAGATTCTGTTATGTGCTGTTGCATAATAAAAGAAATTTTAAAGATGGAAAAAAGTTTCTCATATTCGAGTTTTACGGCATTAGTAAATTCACAATGATAATTTCATACCAGTACATGACACTTCGTACAGAAGCAGCAGCAGCTCAGACTGGGATTTTCTGGCCCGTAATAGCGACTATTAGCGCCATCCGATGGCATTTCTAAACAACGGTCTCTGATGCGACGGCGTAGTATGTAGCTAATTTCGCAGACTGGCACAACCCTACTTCTGTTACACTCGGCGACGGCGATCGCTCCAACCGCGACAGCTGCGCCTTCCCTTCAGAAACGAATTGACACACGTGATATTCTCCTTCCAGCCTGATAGTTGCTAATTATTTTACTGTAATTGTCTTTATTTTCCTTTAAAGCTATGGCGTAAACAGGAAAGTAACCACTGAAAGTAACGCAGTATAGTGGTAGTAAATGTAGAATTAGTAGAAATGAGAAATACACGTAGAAAGTACAGTGTCACCTGAAATCACTACGGAAAAGACGGCCCGGACTGTCCACTGTCGTCCACGCTTACTTGTTGTCTTTTGTTCGCAGACGGCCGTTGGCAGTCCGCACCGTCTTTTCCGCAGTACTTACGGATGGCTCCGTATAACCGCAACGAGAGAAAAAGAGTAATAACGAGTGACCATCTTTCCAATAAAGGAAAGAACCAAGTAAGCCAGAGTAGAACAGTAAGGAGCGCAAATCATAATTATGCAGTTCACGCTAACGAATGGCCATTGGCAAGCAGAAATTATGAAAATGGCACGGCCTTATTCAGAAATATACGAGAAATTATTCATTTTCTGCAGAGACTTCTGACAATGTTGTTCTTTTAATTCTTTCTGTAAATATCTTCGTAAGCCGGTGGATACATGTCGCCGCCCTTCATTGCTGAAACAGAATCTTATAGTACAAATCGTTCATAGCGCTACTACTTATAACGGTACATCGCTTTAAGCCATCAGATTTGACTGGTGTCGAATTTGTGCTCTGTATATTGTACAAGGCAAAAATTATTCACAACGGCGGTATTATTTTTAGCAGTAAATATTTCAGTTGTATTCTCATAACCTGATTTTTCTTCGAAACTTTGCTAGGTACACGAAGCAAAGATTTATTGCGTTCGAAAATGATGCAATGTCTTCAAATGAAGGTGTGAGCTGTAACAGTTCGAGTTTCAAGAAGAATACAAATCTCATGATAAAACGGCCACGTAAATCACCATATAATACCGTATACGTGCACTGCGTAGAGCGAGTAGGGGGGACGTAAATGGGCACCATCTTTCGGATGCGCATGCATAGTAAAGTATAATGGACAGACGTGCATAAGCTAGTACCGTATGACCGTTTTCGGTGGAATAAGAAAATGAGCATCAAAAGCGTACCTTGTCCTTGTTCCATCATTGGTACAGCGACGAACATGTGGTTCGCCGCGTTCGGAACAGTCCAACGTTTTTGCTTGATGTAGCTGTACGCCTTCTTCACCGTGCAGAAGATCAGCATGCTCAATGAGAACGACAGCGCGACAACCAACAGCGTTACCATTAAGACTGGGACCAGCATTGACTGGTTTTCTAAATGGTTATGGGTCAGGTGATATAAATGGGATTCGAACAACTCGCGACAATTGTGTATTCGTCTTCGTTTGCGGCGTGATAAAAATAGTTTCATTGACTTTAAATTTATTGTATGATCGATGAAGCGACTTAGAGCGCCTAATCGCTGTGATCTATAGGGAAAGCAAAGCGATTTAGTCTTACTAATCGAGTAGAGCTAGCTGTTCTTCACCAGCTAAGCGGTTTTGCGCAAGAGATGTCACACTACTAACTATTTCGGAATGGAATTATTCGTTTTACATATTCTTTCAACGTGCGAAATAATGAACGTGAAAGAGATTGAAAAATAGAATATATTGATCAATAGTGCGTTATATTACAGACTGTGGTGTCGCAAATTGTGATGTCGCCGAATAAACCGCGGATGGTCCGAAGGAAACTTACCACTTATGAAGTTGACCACTGGTTCGTATTCGCCTTTTTCGTGCGACACTTGGCTCAACTCTTGCTCGTTAATGGCGCTTCCGCGAATAATCATGAAGGGGACGAACACAAGCAACACCGCCAACGTCGTCCCTATCACTACCAGGCATATTATCTGAAAGTGGCGTCCTTTACATATTTTAATTTTAATTCTTTAACGATCGTTTTTTCTCAGTCTCAGGGCCAGCAATTACGATAGAATTCGAATAGAAGAGTATGATTTTCCTTGTTCTATATTATAATATTTGATAGACCTTGGGGAAGTGAGAGCATTCTCTTATGCTCTGAATTGATTCGGTGTTTTATATTCGATTATACGCCAAGCGCTAAACAAATATTCATAAATAATATTGTCTCTTAAACCAAACATCTATCCTAGAGTAAATACTCTTTATTAGCAATTGTGTTTGCCTAACACGTCAGCAATAGCAGCTACCGATAGCTCTTGCCTCGCTAGCCTGATATTGAAATAGTTGGGTTATTTCGTTTCATATATCATGCGTTGGTGTCACGCGTGCGGAAGTTAATAAAGGAACGAAGACGGAAATTTGTAACCAGCTGCTATTATAACAGTCGATTTTTCGGGAAGTAATTCATGCTTATACATACCATGTAGATGAGGAAGGGTACGAGAAACCCTTCGCGCTCCTTCGTTAAGCCATACCACAGGCAGCCGACTACGATTATTCCAACCAGGCTGACACCGGTGTTGGTGGGATATCCGTGGGCAAGCGACGCCAAAGAGAACAGCGCGCTCAGCACATAATTCACCGCGAAGATGATGGCGATGATCTTAGCGCCTTTCTTAAAATAGTCATAAGAAGATAAAAACATACACGCGAGTGGGGTATTTATTGTATCTCAAAACAGGTCTCTTCCATGTTCGGCCCGAATAATATCGGGTGTATGGCAAATGTATACCGATAGGAAATATGAGAATTACCTTAATTGGTAAATTTAGTGACATATTTTTTTAAAAGAATGATCGCTAAACTGGGTGGAAAAAATGTTGGGGTGTTCTATACCTTACGGTCACATCCCTCTACAGCCCAGCGCCGTGAAAATATCTCTATAAGCTACGTTTAGTGAAAACAATAACAAGTTCAAACCAGTGCGTGGCATCTGCCGAAGCAGCAGTAGAATTGGGAGTCGTTGGGGCTGACTTGAGCCTCCTGAATCATGATCTTAGCCGTGGGGGACGTTTGGGGGAACATCGGAAAATGGACGAATACAAAAACGGCGATGCGAATGTGCGCAAAACGCGCGGCTCACGAGGGTACGCGCTCGTTGGCAGAAAGGAGGGCCGCCGACTGGAGCATACGGCGGGCAAAAACCCGCTAGCCAACTGGCCTTCAGCAAATCGATAACTGACACGTGACCAAACTCAAAACGCTCTGCTGAATCAACCCATCATCATCTCTCATTTCTTTCGTCATGCGCACGGCTATTTCTCGCTCGATCGTTGCCTGTTTCTCCTATGCACTGCTGAAATGTCGCAAATCCGATATTAAACACGCATTAAACGCTACAGCGATTGTAATTTCCCGTTCGCGCTTCCGGACAACCTTCTCGTTAGGTGCAATAAACGTTTATTTTCTGATGTAATAACATAGTTTGCACTTTGGGACCAATTTCATAATGATATTGACGCTTGAGAATTAAACAATCGAATGCCTGTTCTGTGTTGCGTGGCGACATTTAAATAAGCGAAACAATTGCCCAGGTGGAATTGAAACTCTATTTCACAATTCTCAATAGTCAACAATTTTCTGAAATAGGCACCACGATTGGCATTTATTATTACTCTATTGCGGACTCTATCACTGAGATCAAATTTTGTCTTACTTCTATCCGACTACGCATCATGAACCAGATCAAGAAATACAGGTTAAACCATTGCTAAGCCATGTATTATCACGGACACTTACCTTATGAGACTGGAGGAATAGTGGTTAAAAAAGATGGACACATCTAAACAGAAATATTTTAAACAAAAATATGAAGAATTAAAAACGTGACAAAGACGATTGCACTGTTGCGGTATACAACAAGCTGATGATGGCAAAGGTCGCAATATTATGATCATAATGATGTTATTTGAAATTATAACGTACCTGAAATATCACATATGAATCACAGACCGTAATATTGTTCGAAATGAAGGAATTTAACAACACAAACGCGAGTGTTACCCATTTAATAACTACAATAGAAGTCGTTTATACCGGCATTTGAGAGATCGACAAAAATTACCGGTGTAAGTGAAATACCGGTATAAGCGAGACCGTTATAAGTGAATTCCACTGTACTGCGCTATCTTTTCAGCAGTACTTGCGGAAGGCATCGTATAACCGCATCGAGAGACAAAGAGCAACAACGAGTGACCATCTTTCCAATAAAGGAAAGAACCTTGTAAGCCAGAGTAGAACAGTAAGGAGCGCAAATCATAATTATGCAGTTCACGTTAACAAAAGGCCATTGGCAAGCAGAAATTATGAAAATGGCCTTATTCAGAAATATGCGAGAAATTATTCATTTTCTACAGAGACTTCTGATAACGTTGTTCTGCTAATTCTTTCTGTAAGTGTAGTAGTAAGCCGGTGGATACATGTCGTCTTCCATTGCTGAAACGGAGCCTTATAGTACAAATCATTCATAGCGCTACGACTAAGAACGGGAAATGTTTCAGTTACATTCTCATAGTTAGGCTTTTTCGAAACTATATTCAAGACACGAAATAAAGGATATTTTTTGTTCGAAAATGGTGCAATATCTTCAGATGAGTTTCGATAAGAAAGCAAATTCAACGATAAATCCCGTTTAAATTACTGTAAAAATACTGTATATGTTCATTGCGTAAAGCGAGTACTGGGGACGTAAATGGTGCTATCCTCTGGATGCGCATGTATAATAAAGTATAATGGACAGACGTGCATAAGCTAGTACCATATGACCTTTTTCAACCGAACAAGAAAATGAGCGTAAAAAGCGCACCTTGTCCTTGTTCCATCATTGGCACAGTGACATACATGTCGGTCGCCGCGTTCGGATCAGTCCAGTATATCTCCTTGATGTAGCTGTACGCCTTCTTCACCGTGCAGAAGATCAGCATGCTCAATGCGAATGACAGCGTGACACCGAACAGCGTTATCATTAAGACTGGGAACACCTTTGACGGGTTTTCTAAATGATCTTGGATCTGATGATATAAATGGGCTTCGAACAACTCGCGACATTTTGTATTCGTCGTCGTTGCGGCGTGATAAAGATAATTTTATTGACTAAATATTAATTGTATGATCGTTGGAGCAATTAAGAGTGCCTAATCGCTGTGATTTATAAGAAAATCAAAGTGATTTAGTCTTACTAATCCAGTAGTTTCAGCTGTTCTTCGCCAGCTGGGCGATTTTGCGCAAAAGACACTAATTATTTTGGAATAAAATTATTCGTTCTACAATTCTTTCAACGTACGATATAATGAGCGTGAAAGAGATTGCAAAATAGAACATATTGATTAATAGTGCGTTATATCACGGACTGTGGTGTCGCGAATCGTGATGTAGCCTAATAAAACGCGGATGGCCTGAAAGAAACTTACGCCTTAAGTAGTTGACCACTGGTTCGTATCCGCGTTTTTCGTGGTACATTTGGTTGAATTTTTGCTCGTAAAAGGCGCTTCCGCGGATAATCGCGTAGGGGACGCCCACTAGCAACAATGCCAACGCCATGCCTATCACTATCACCCATAATATCTGAAAATGGCGTCCTTTGCAAAAATGTAACTTTTGATTACTAACGTTCGTTTTTTATTCAACCGCGAGGCTAACGAAAACGGCAAAATCCAAACAGAAGAGTATGATTTTCCTTGTACTATGTTATAACATTTACGAGATCTTATTGAAGAGAATTATCTTATGTTCTGGGTTAATTCGGTGTATATGCCATGAATAAATGCCAAGCGCTAATCAAAAACTTCAAAATAAAACCGTCTCTTAAACTAAACATCTTTCCAGAGTAAATACTATTTGTTTACAATTAGGTTTGCAAGACACGTCGGCAATAACAGCTACCGATAACTCTTGCCTCACGAGCCCGATGTTGAAATAGTTGGGTTGTCTCGTTTCATACATCATGCATAGGTGTCACATGTGCGGAAGTAAATAGGAGAATGAAGATGGCAATTTAGCACCAGCCGCTATCATGACAGTGGTTTTTTCGTAAAGTAATATAAGCTTGAGCATACCATAAAGATGAGGAAGGGCATGAGAAACCCTTTACGCTCCTTGATCAAGCCATACCACAAGCAGCCGACTACGATTATTCCAACCAGGCTGACGCAGGTATCCAGTGTCAGCCTGATTCGATATCCCTGGACCAGTGCCACCAAATTAAACAGCGCGATCAGCACATAGTACACCGTGAAGATATATGCGATGATCTTGGCGCCTTTCTTAAAACAGCCATATAAGAAGACGAGAACATACGCGTGCGTGGGGGGGTTTCTTATATTACCAAGACAGTCTCATCTATCGGACACGAACAAATTTGGGTATATGACAAGAATTTGTTCAAATGTTCAATATAAAAACTCATTTGACAAATTTTAGTGACATATTTTTAAAAGAATGATCGCTAAACTGGGTGGGAAGAAATTTTGGGGATATCATATTTCCCCTCCATCGCTACGGTCACATCCCTCTACAGCCCAGCGCCGTGAAAATATCTCTATAAGCTACGTTTAGTGAAAACAATAACAAGTTCATACCAGTGCGTGGCATCTGCCGAAGCAGCAGTAGAACTGAGAGTCGTTGGGGCTGTCTTGAGCCTCCTGAATCATGATCTTAGCTGCGAGGATGTTTAGGAGATCATCGGAAATTGGATGAATAAAAAACGGTGACGCGAATGGGCGCAAAACGTGCGCCTCACGAGGGTACGCGCTCGTTCGCAGAAAGGAGGTTCGACTGAAACATGCGACAGGCCGAAGCACGCTAGCCAAGCCAGGTGGCTTTCAGCAAATCGATAATTGACACGCGATCTGTATGCATCACAGCCCATTAAAATAGTTTCAAAAGTATTTAATTACGCAAACTCGACTATTAGCCATTTAATAACTACTGTGTTAATGTTTAGCAGAAATGTGCTTCAGTCACACATGACGTGAGCTCCTTTTTAACGCATTGTTAAAATAAAGGTCGACTTGCTCGGTATTTTCCAACGTTCCCAAAAACGAACTTTGAGGGATACAAGAGGATACAGAGCATTTCTATCACTGTTTGCAACCTGTGTACGAGAGAAACCAATTCTGGTCTATTATTGGTCATAAGTACAGTAATCCGACAGTATCCACAACTACTGGGAATGAATTAAAGGATTAAACACGTTGAAAAAGTGAATAATGATTGTCTCAGTTTAAATTATTTCCTCTTGCATACGATACGATTTGCTCTTATGTTGAAAGGAGACATGAGCAAATTTTACCTACCGTAAATCCTCTAATAATCGCCCTGGGCGATTATTATTTCATAAGGGGTCTGAGAGAACATTTTTTTCTTTCAATCGTCATTTTATTTTATAAAAGCGCTCATAAATACAAAGATTATGCGCTCTCAGTACTAGAATTTGAATAAGAATTCAGTGTTGACCTGCACTGCACAAGTCTTTAATGTTTTAATCACTCTTAGGGGGGCGATTATTGGAGGGTGGGCGATTATTAGAGGGTGGGCGATTATTAGAGGATTTACGGTAGTTATGTAAGAGTTTATGACAACTAACAGCACGATACAGCCTGATATAATGCACTGATCTTTGTAAATCATATTTCTGACTCGCCTGTGCGCTCACTATACTCTCATTGTGTGCAGAAAGTTGAGGTAGTGTGAAAAATTTGATTTCAAAATCATCATTTAGGCGCTCCTTGCATCTCTTATCTTGTACTGCTATCCTTGCGAGACACTCCAGGAACAATGACGTTGTATTTCTTTGCTCGTCCGACGCTACTAATAGTGATTAGGAGACCTAACATGCATTGTTGATTCGGTGATAAAATAAACAGTTGATAAATTGCAAAAATGTATTTATTATAGTGCCTCAGAAAACTTAAAGTATTGAAAATTTCAAATGGTCGTGAGTTACCCAAATCCCATATGAATGGAGAATCTTCGAGTAAACTGTAAAACCAAAGGTAAAAGTAAATCCTCTTTCGATTTGCATTTGGAGATGAGATTATTTGCAAACGAACTCAACATAAATGACATAATAACCAAGAGTTTCAAAGAAATCAACTGCGTTATTGACATAATCGAGCTGAAATAAGCACGGACACGCACAAGAGAACAGTGTCCTGTTGACGCTCGTAAAATAAACACGTTAACGTGCCGAATTACAGAACATCTTACTACTGCGTCATCTGTTCGCCCAGTTCACGCCGCAAAAGTTGAAAAATGGTCGATCAGTCAAGATGCGAAAGACTGCGTCACCAGAGAAATCGTCAGATGATGTAACAAGACGACAGTATTGACTTTGAGATATGAACGATTTTTGCTCATAACCTTCAAGGATAGACCACAATGCAGCAGTGCGCAACGGGTAATTTCACGCCAGACATCGCTACCACAATTCTCGGAAAAAAATTGAACTTCAGGCCCGGCGCCTCGTTGCACGCCGGTCCACACTCCGGTACACACCGCAGCATCATTGATATTGATTTTGAATGTCATCGATACAAGTACTAATACGATACAACTTGCATTGTTTCAGTAAGTTTTATTGACAAGAGAGCAAATACTGTATTTTTGGACGGATGAAATATATCGGTTGCAGTTAGCAATAAACATTCGCTAAATCCACCTCACCTACACATGTGGAGAGTGTTTAGTTCGCAAGATGTCGAGTTTTGTTTGCAAAACGGTCGACGAAGTAAATTCGCCCAGTTGTTGCTCCATTAGCGCATTCCAGCGATTCAGAGTTTCCCACTGGTGTTCTGCCTGGTTGCGAATGAAGGCGACCTGCGCATCGAGTATCGACAAGAGCGCAGTATTGACAGGACAATTAAGATTGAGCGCTGAAAATTGCATTATCGAATACACTCTTTGCAAAAGTTTCAATTAGGATCAGTGAAACCCCAGACCATTACGCATCCCCCGCCCTGAAAATTCGATCAAGGAAATTGTCGAAACTGATACCCTTTGCAATCCCCCATTTTCGTTCACCGATTCTCGCCATGATTTTGAACTCGAAACTGCAAAACTTGATAAATCAGAGTTCGCCGAACAATGAGTCGGCGCAGCGGCGGTTGTAGCCCTCACCCCAAAAACAACCCTATAACTCAATGATCACAGATTGAAGATCCGACACCAACCGTCATCGGCGAACCGAAGCGCCAGCTGTCTCAGTA
>NIUQ01003142.1:0-18724 GCA_002796945.1 Plectus sambesii
CTGCACTTAGCGCTAGTCAAGGGAAAGTTTACGCTAGGTGGGGTGTAAGTTCCGGGCAGTGAGGAACGCGGCGCTGACGCGAAAGACGAGAAAATTCCAGCAAACCTCGCCCCACCCCACCCCCTCTCTGCGGTTCCGCGGTCCTCATTGTTCACCTCTATCGCGCCACCGACAGTCATGTATCATCTTTTTCAGCTGTCACTGCGCTATTTAAAGGAGAGCTACGGTCATCACTACTTGCACGGAGTGTAACACATCGTAAATCCTCCAATAAACGCTCTAGGCGATTGTTATTCAACCTAGCCCTGAGGCGGGTGCACGCTGGAGAGAGAGGATCTGTTTTTTCAACTGCCATTTTAACTTAAAACATCACTCATCCCTTACCGGGGGACACGATTATTGAAGGATTTACGATATATTGTCATCTGCTACCTACTTCAATAGAGCCCGCAATCTTTTTCGATCACTTTTTACAACGTAATCACCCTCTCTTTTGATAACATACTTCTACCTCTTGCGGCAACTGATCAAAGTTCTACTGATCCAAACTGACTAGAAACCTGTAGAAAGTAAGAAAAAACGACATTAATATAGTCAAAATTTCTTAGTTGATAATAGAGAGCCGCATAGAATGCCACAGCACGCTTCGTATGAAAATTAAATTGACTGGGTTCGCAGTGACTTTCACGCTCTCAACCTTTATCGCTACGGCACCAACACTTCATTTTCCTGTAACCTACTAAGAAATTACGACTACACGTTACAACCCAATAAGTCGCGCCTAAACGACAGTAATTACGGTTTATAACGAGGGCGTTGGCACCTCCCCCCGCCCATGAAACGGCAAAACTACTGAATTCGTTGGGGGGCTAGAGAGAGAGAGAGACAGACAGAGAACCGGTCATACGAGTCTTCCCTTTCTGTCTCTCTTTTCTGTGTGTGCCGCAAATGTGCGCTCGCATGTGCCCAGTTCGAACGAACAACTCAAGGTTAGGGGATTATTACACCACAAACCCCTGGTCGATTGACTAGCATGCGACGCGATGCATTTTGACAGAGAGATGGATGGGGAGGCGCTCTCCAGCATATTTAAACCTTCGCGCACCCATACTTTCAACACGGAATATTCACGCGCGCGACTAAAACACGAAAAATTCGAAGCAAGGCAGCATACATTTCATACAGCACAATTCCGCGCTAAGCTATGATATATTTGCAGCTAATGGAAGTTTTGATAGAGAGATACTGCAGCGAGAGAGAATCGTGATAAGATGAAAACCGAAAAAGGCGAATAAACTATAACTGCTTGAGTCAATTAGGAGACCTTTCGTCTGCCTCTAGAAATATGGAGCTGCAGCCACTCCTCGTCTGAGGGAATGTATCCAGATTGTTATTAGCTACATTTCACACGGCTGCTTAGCGGCAAGTCCACTATCATATAATAGCATAGGATTCACAGCTAAAAACAATTTCCGGTAAATTCCTCACAGGCAGAGATGACCGCAGTTTCCTTTACAAAGAAAGGGTCACAATAAATTCGAATGAATGGACGTCGCAAAACGAAGCTAACCGCGACACACACAAGGCCGTCAACCTATTCCCTGCACACATACTTATACAGCGAGATTCGTTCATACCGGTATTTAGAGGAACGGCCAAAATTATCAGTTACAAAGGAAGCCGATTTAAACGAATTCTATTGTACCGCTCAAAAGAGAACAGCGGAGACGAAAAATGAGAAAACTTTGAGCGCACGCCTCCGCCTTTACTACCTACATAACGCGCACGTATAACAAACGAAAGGCTACTCACACGAACTCAGCAAAAAAGCGATGGGTTTCAGACCGGATTGGGTGCTGAGTAGTGGCGATTACCCGCGTCATTGTTCCGCCTACTTTTACCGCCTTTCACTGCTGCCTACACAACTAATATATGCGGCGGTGACTGGACAGCGAAGGAGGTCGCTGACTCGCCACAAATTGGTCCAGTTTCATACCGCGTACTTAAACTAAAGTCGTACTTAAGAGATTTACTTTAGCACTACGTTAGAGGCTCTTTTATCATAATTCGTCACATCTGCGTTCAATTTCGTCAAACTAGCGTTCTAATCGAGTGCAAAGGTGAAGAATAAAATGAAGCCTCTATAAGGGGGATATGTGCGAAAGTACGCGATATGACATCGACGCAATAAATAGGAAGGATTATGCTTCGATTTCGCCACGAGTTTTCAGTTAGAAAGTTGGCACAAAAGATTAATTCTTAGAAACTTTATACGCCTTCCCGCACAATATTGTCCGGCGAAGCATAATCCCGTCTAAGAACGCACTTTCTCTAACATAATGCTGTGAAGCCTATCATCGACCTGCGATAGGAAACTAGCAACCGAATGAAGGGAGGAGACAGCGCTAAGCCCCTAATCATACAACGCAAGAGTAACATAAAAACATTTAAATACAGAGGCGGGAAAACGGGAGATACGCCGATGACTGTATGATTGGGGTGAGAAAGAACTTACTGCGATTCAGTAGATAAATCTTTAGCGTGAATCACGCAATATTCGCCGCTTTAATCGCTCATGGGACGACGCAATAAGCTGAGAGCAAAGCAAGTACACCTCGATTGATACATGAAGAGAAAAGCAGATTAGTTCTGAAGCGGAGAGTTCGATGCGTGCGAATGAATACGCACTCGTCTGAAACAAACAATAAAGGCATGCCAGCAACAAACACAAAGCTAAAAATTAATTCCAGAGCTAAAACTGAGATTTTGTTTCAGTTAATTAACAAACATGCTAGTTTTTTAAGAGTTGAAGTTTTATGGCGTCTAATACCAGAATATCTGCAAATTCTGATGTGCCGAAGCGAATGAATTGCTCACGCATTCTTGGCAATCATACAATAATCTCCATTCATAACGTTGGAATCTGTCATGCTCGACGCTAAAGAAAAGCGTGAATCATCTCTAAAGAATTACATATAATTTGGTTGTAAATAAAACAGAACAGATAGCAAACGTCTTTGGTAGAAAACGATTTCAGCTAAACGTGCTAACAAAGCAGAGAAGATAATAATGCAAACTGCTCGACATAAAGAAGAGAAAAGCGCGTAAACACGAAGAAAAACGGCAGTCTAATATCGCAAGTAGCAAAGAACACGCAACGAAGCATGTGTAAAGCGGAAATAAAACAGACAGTACGGCTTCAGAGACGTTTAGAAAAAAAGACAGATGAGCTGATACGAACGAGCACCCAGCAGAAGATGAAATGATAAACCACAAAATGCTCAAAAAACCTCCGCTAAAAGTCGCGAAATCGCAAGGTGGCGATTTTCAGGGAATCGCTGTTTCCGCATAAGATTGCTAATCGATGAGGTAGCCTATTTCCAGTTGTAACACAGCGTAGAAATAAAATTACAGCCAACAGTGAGCTACCAGGAACCGCTAGTACAGTTCGCGTTCGAACTTTTCATATCCTGCTCGCTATTATTGACTCTTCAAGCAGAGAGACGAGAAAGCCCGACCCGTCCGTACTAAACGAAGCGTTCGGCTAGTGAAACGCGACGGACAACGGTGCGACGGCGGCGCCAACCGCAAACAGTTTCGGTGGTCGGCCGATTCTAGCTGCGTGTTGTTCGCCGCGGCGGCATTCGCAGAACGGATGTAGTGGCCGGAGCAATTTCGGTCGGAGAAACCATTTCTTGCGATTGGCGTCGTCGCGTCCTAGAGCGACGCTGCCGATACGACCTTGCCTGAATCTTGGAGCGTTGCGGGACTCGATTCTCTTAATGTCGTTCAGTAATGCAGTACTGACGTCGATGCTATCAGCGTCGTCTCTTATCTTTAGTGTTGTACAGTGAAGGTTGGAAGATATCATCTGAACCCGCATAAAAGCGAATCCCCTAATATCTCTAGGTTTATTGAGGTGGATAACTAAGGGGAATCATACTAAGTCATGTTGACTCCCTGGCAGGGTTCCATTATGAACCTGTTTTTATCGGGCCCAAGAAAAAACCGCGGCTCTCTTTTTGTATTCACAAGTGCTGTTATAATTCTCTCCGACAGAGCACAGCAAGGCTGTATAGTTTCCATATTCAGACAAAATTAGATGTTCTGGAATGGAGAAATCTCTTGATATGCAATACTTTTAGCAAATATATAATTTTTTTATAAACAATCCAAAGAGTTAATTCCTTTTATATTAGCACGGCGCCTCACGTTTGTACTAAAGTGTGATATTTTGTCTAATACTCAGTCAACGATGTTTTTTAATTTTTTAATTTTTTCTCTTAATTTAAATAAAAATCCGCGCCTGGTAGGACTTAGAACTTTTTACGCCCGTTTTAATGATACCCTGATGATAATTTAATACTACCTAGCTTTCGCCCCAGCTCTACCACCAGTTTCTGTATGGAGGCCCTATTTTTTACATTTTTGCTTTTTCGATTCAATTCGAGTTCTAATTCAGCACTCGGTAGTCCACGCAATATTAAATTTGGAATCGAACGCTATTTTTACTTTACATTCACGTCTATTTATAGCTGAGAATTTTGAACCACTAGTAAATTCACTGCTTTTAACCGTCTGAGGCACCGTGTTAGCTTGACGTCAGTATCAAATAAATATCTAACCAAGTATTAATACAAGTCTTTATGCATACTCGTAGCAACATAAAAGCCTATTCTTGAACCAGAATGACAACATGAAGTACACTGCGAGTTAATCATCATTGGAGTTCGGCTGTTTTCAAATCGCCGAAATTCAGTTGGAAAATGCCCTTCTTGTTATGAAAAGTGTCCTTATCAACGTGCAAAAGGTAAATGTTGAACGGTATGCGTCATTTAATGACTAAAGCAACGTTTTCCTTCTCGAGCTTTTATATTCATGCTTGACAGTTGTCCTGTTTCAATAAAGCGATGACAGGAACGACACCTCTGTCGACAAGATACAATGAAATGAACAACTCAATGAGTGTCTTTTTGAGCTGAGAACAAAACAGGAAAGATAGAACATTTCCTAACAAAATGCACACAGCCTTTTCATTCAAGTTCTGATTGCTGAAAGAATGTTTGTTCTGTTCCTAATTCGTTCCTTAACTAAAAAAATGTTCGTTTGTTTCTCTTCCTTTCCGCCGCTGAGACGACTCTGAATCCGGTTTCTGTCTTATGAAAACTAATCGAACATCAGAAGTGACAAAAAAGACTGTTCTGAGTATTATTTCGGAGCTGATAACAAGTTAAACCCCGTGTTGTGGCTTTTCACATTTCCTCCATTATTATGCTCTAAGAGACGCGCACTGTTCTCTAGTAGGGGCAAAGCATATGGAGGAGGGGACCTTCTAATTATTTGAAACTATCCCTCGACATACATGTCTACATATCACTATTCATACCAGTCTTGGTCGTTCCAAAATTAGCTTAATAACCTTGATAAAAACAGATAAACAAGACTACCAGTTTAACTAGCTAACTGTAGGAAAATTAGTACTTCTACTTTACATTGTTTCTGTTTCTGCTAATTAAAGTAGCTGGTACCAAGCTTCAGAGTTATTTTACTAAAATTTGGTTCATTAGCGAAATAAGGTAGTTACGTCACTTATCGCTTAGGATAGTAAATTTTTAAAACACCCAACTTTGATTGACTGTTTCTTCAGTTTTCGGAACTCGTCTGGCTCGTTCGATCTGCCCCATCGCGCTGACGTTATTGTCGCGCCTATTTTACAAAAGATGCGATCATACTCGCCTCCTTCGTCGTGCTACCGCAAACTACACGCATCCGCCGATCAATATAAAGAACCTAGAATGTTCTTCTGAGCTGACTTCTGCGCCACAAAAGTTACGGAAATCTGCAGTGCATTTATGCCGTGTAGGTGATTAACAGGCACATTATTGGTAAATGCTATCTTTAATGTACTGTTAATCAAATCTTGCTTTAGCAGGGTACTGATAATTCCTTTCATCGAGCAAAAAGAGGCACTCGAAGCGAAATCGACAATACAATATGCGACAAAGTTTTTTTTCGACTAAAAGCTATATGACAGCAGTTCTTTGACCAAACGTTACGTTTTGTCTTCGCAAGCGTGTGCGCATTGAAAAACGAATGGCCTTTTGACAGGAGAACACTCTCCTTAACATATGAGCGGAAGCAAAAACAAACAAGACACAAGCAGCCTGGTGTATTTACTCTTTCCGATTTTAAATTTTTAAATGCCGTCGCGCCATCGTCATCAACTTATTGATCCCTATGACCGCCATGGTGAGCGATTAAACACACAAGTAGAGCACAAAGCGTTTAATTTTCCGTTTTAACGAATATCAACGAAGCTGTTCATTTACTCTTCAGCCATATGGCTCTGATGAGAAGCAATCGAAATTCGTCGCATATTTTCGGCCCACGTTCGATTTCTCACGTATCGCTGGATATAAAAAGTTTCCATTTTTCAGTCGATTCAGACACTAAATGTAGGTAGATAGGTAGATAGGTAGGTAATAAATCAAAGCTCACTCTAATCAATGAAATTTTTTGCAATTTTTTATTGTTGGATATTGGTTGACTTCGTCTCGAATGTGCCTGATTTCGCAATGTACGCTATTTATTTTTTATTTTTTAGTTGTGGTAACGTGAACTTCTCACGAAGAATTATGCAATTGGCTATGACAACCACTGCTGCCGTCATAGTTTGCTGCTCTGCAGCGCTTCTAGTGCTACCAACAGCGGCGCAAAGTAATCACTTTTTATGACTTCAATACTGAATTGCAGCGTTTCTTTCAATTAAAAACACACTAAATAAACATCGCTCACAGCCACTGATCATCGTATTTTAAGAAACGCACTTTAAGCCACTATTTTTTATAAAATGGTCCCGTTAATCTTGTGCACGATTCGTAAGCTCAAACGTAGCGAACGCATGATAAGTTAAAACAAAGTACTCTTTCGCAGTCTCTTATCATTACCCATTTGAAAGGAATTCATAAAACAATTGCAATTAACGTATCTCTATTATGTGATAGTATCCATGAAAAGTATTTCAGCTCATACATTTAAATACAAAGAGACGAACAAAGCTTACATCTATGAAGCGAAGCCAGGGGATTTTTTTCAGTTCTTCCTCGGAGATCCGCAGTTCCATTTTCCATGTGTACCGGAGAACACCGACTGCAAGAAGCAGTGCACAAATAGCGGCACCGTCTGCGAAAGTCGCTACGCCAACAAAGTCCAGGTGCAGAGCATTGGCGCTCTCACGCAACAACTTACAGCGCGCGGTTTCCGGTTCGTGTTGAACTTTGGGGTGGGCGGCATCGATTCTATGCTAATGCGTTAGCTTCGTTTTTCGGCTTCACAGTTTCAGCTATCTGATGGCATATTTCATCGCATTCGATATCAGCCTTGACAGCACCCAATATTAGTTCTGAATAAGATTATGCTCTGATCTTTTTGTTTAGAGGGGGTAGAATGTTACTGTTTAATTTTTGACCTGCCGTAAAACATAAATTTCTGTGTCTAATACTGACGACTCACATTGCTATAATTAGTATGTGACTTTATTTTAAACAATGCACGGCTTTCAAAGCCAAAGAAAAGATAGCACAATCGTAGAATGCTTTAAACATTCGTGATTATGTCGTAGCGAGATTGACGACCCGGAGCCTCTGATGACTCATAGATACTTTCACCCTCGGAAATTAGCCTAAGCGGAAATCTAAGCCTAAACTTAAACCGAGCACCTTCAACGATGGGATTGTATATACCATTTCCATTTGCATAATAAGAACACTTTCAAAATCAAAGAAGATTGTTTTCATATCAAAAAGGGCGTCTAACAAGTCCAATCATGCACTAAAAATCTTCTTTGAATTGAAAAATATCCTGTTTGGCTAGGAAATTGTTATTAGTGAAGTGTAAATGGTACATCTAAGTGTATTAATCTATTGAGATCGTTGACCTCGCTGTAACACGCACACAGTGGTCTTCTTTTTCTCAGCCCGCGTTCAATCATCATGAATGGCGATCTAACGGACTTCGGACAGGACTTTGAGTTAAGCGAGTTCAAGTCTCAATGGTTCATGGATCCACAGCTGGGCGGGATGAAAATTTATCCCGGACTGGGAAACCACGATATTCAGAATACCGTGGACCACAAAAACTGCAAGCAGAACGAGTGCGCGGATCGAATGTTGAGCTTCTTCATTGACAACTTGGAGCGACATTTGAAAATACGCCCCGACTACCAGGTTTATCAGGATGCAGCTGGCAAATGGTACTACGGCAGCTTCGCCTATTCGTGGAACGAATGCTCGCCGACTAATCCCTCGCAATGCGTCCATTTCGTGCAGGTAAACGGTTAGCCATCATGCAGCGGCGTGTACCAACCCAACCTGTGATTTACAATGTTCCCCGCCGCTACTGCTGAGCTTGATCAATAAGTTGAGTTTAGCTACGACACGCTGTTGCAACACAGTGCACGCGTACGAGTACGAAAAACCACTTTCCGGACGGCGAGTCATAACATGCCACACGCGCATGCGCTAATGCTTTACAGTATACAGTGGATGTTCGCATGGGGTGTTGTAGCACAACCCGGAAAGTGGGGCGTATCGTACACGTACCGGTGCATGGAGTAGGCTGCGAGAGCGCCCCGCCGGTACACTCATTAACAGTTTTGTCGAACCTTTTGTCCTACTGGTGTCTGTTGAAAGATGTACTGATTAACTAATGAATTGCCGTTTTTTAGAAAGGTACAGTGCTTGATAAGTAGATGTACAGGCATAAAAGGAGGGTATAGCGTTAGCATGCTCACCTCTCAAGCGAACAAGTATTCCTGTTAAATATATAAATATTATACTTAATCAAATAGACGCCGTTGGCCTTATTATCTAGTTAAGCAGGCATCCTCCGATACCAAGCTTTTTTGACAAGAGAGTATAATCGAGAATAGCAGTTTTTCTGATCAAATGCTCCTACCATCCTTGGCCCTCATAAAGACTTTTGAAGATCGAAGAAAATGAAATTGTAGCAATAACTTAACTTTATGCAACGACTTTCTAGCTGAACAACTACCCCAGCTACAGTCGCACGATCGAGGCCTATCCGAAAGGAAGATGGACAGTCATGTCCGCGCTCAACTGGTTGCAGCGCGATTTAGCGCAAAATCAGCAATACCCCGTCGTTGTTAACTTCCATCGCTTCGATACGGAATTTTCGGACGCCGATCGCGCCAGCTTTCGCAGTATCATTTCAAATAAAAGCAATCGCGTCCTTGGTAAGCATTTGAAAAGGAAGATTATCAGATAAGCGATAAAATGTTCTCCCTTTTTATTATAATAGAAGAATTCACATACAAAGTTGCCAGGACAACAAAGTCTTCTAAACGTTCTAAGATTTTCATGAATTATTAAAGGGCTTTTTTGTCTACACGAAGCGCTGGCGCTTTATTACTAGCCACTTGGTCGCCCATTCGGGATTTCGTCTTGTTTAGTCTTGTACAGACGTGATAATTTGAGATGCCACTTTAATATCAAATATCCAAGGACTCCATTTATACATGAATTTCAAGATCTAATTGTCTGTTTAGAACTTTATTAAATTAAAAAAGCTTCGCATCATCTCTTAACGAAGGTCTTATATCAAACGCAAACATATCAAGTCAACTAACAAAAGACTACTGAATCAAAGAAAATACATTTTTGAAAATCATCCTCATTTGACCATTTCGCAGTCTTAATCGATAACGCTGCATGTATTTCAGGAGTGTTCTTTGCGCACAATCATAGCGGCTACGGTGTTCGCCATGAAGAATACTGGTGCATAAATGGGCGATATGTACCGTTGCTCTACTCCGGCTCGGTACCAGGCAACAACTATTTACTCGTTCGCTTCACCGGCGACTACCGCACCATTTCAATGGTTGAATCGCATCACGTGACCGGCAGCGGCTACACGAACGTCTATCCACTTCAAATGAAAACTGGAAGTTGCTGAACACAATCGTTTATCAGTCTATTTAGTGCAACATGATAAAACATCGAAAATAAATATTTGGATTCGACTGCAGAAGCAATTTATAAACAGTTCATACTGGGTTACTTCTATGAGAAGCTTAATAGTGCAGTATGACGAAACATGAATTCAATAAATTTTGAAGAGCAAACTGGCCTCAACAAAGCAGAAAGCAAATCTATGTAAAGCCTGCCTTTTGAGTTATTATTTGCGTGAACATCAGTTTTATGCTATAACGCAACGAACGCAATCAATTTAGCACTGTCGAACAGTATAAAAAAAGAGTCGATTTCTGTCCATAAGTTAGAAGGAAAAAGATAATTGCTCGAAGAGAAGCTAAAATTAGACTTTAGCGGACACATTATTACGAGCAAAGAACACTCAATCCATTTGAGTAGTAAGGACGCCATTTATTTTTTTAAGATTTGCAATATGCCGACAATCGCATAATGCTAAATCTAATGATGTCAGAGACAGTACAAAGCGGGCGCTAAAGAAAGACAGAGGTAAAGAGCGACGCAATATCTAATCGTTCATCAAGTTATGTCTGACTGATACTTTTTGGTCCTGAACATTTTCATTCTTCAGCAGTGTTCCAGTTCAGGTTCGAGCGAGCAGTAACAGGATGGCGCTTGGTGACAAGCCTCTCATAGACGCTGCGATGCTAGACATGGAGGCAGTGTGACAAGAGGAAACCAATATAATCCTATGTTTATGAACGACATTTTGCACTAAGACTACGCTAAAAATCCAAATAAAAGTAGCGCGAAAGGAGAGACAAAAACTTTATTCTCCGCAACACTACTAGTGACTTAAGAGACCTACCTAATGGCGCAAGAATTCTGATGCTACTTTTGAACGAACAAACAAACGAACGTGTTATCAGACTGTTGCGCCACCCTATATATTGTGTAAAACACTGCAATGGAGGAGAAGCTAGGGCGGTGATTAATCATTTTCCGATTTCATTCTGTTTTTAAACAATCATCGCCGTTGCAATTCCGGTATTACGTAACCGCAATCATTTTCTGAAAAGTCAAACTCGCCATTTCCTCGGTTTTTGATCTTTTTCGCCTTTCTCGCCGTATCAGCTGTACATCCACTAATTTTACAACAGTACCTTTTCTACCGGAGCCAAGTATTGAGAGCGCATCAGTATATTTTGCCGCAGCTGCTATGCTTCTTTCTTGCGGTGGAAATTTTAAAGTGCAATGAAACGGACTATGTAGGATAGAGGTCATTCGAGGAGGGAACAACATTTTAAACTATACACTTACCACACACTTTTGCGTTGCAGGTCCCTTCCGAACCACTGAAAATCTTACGTGTATGTATAACAAAAATATTCTAAATACAAGATATCCAGTAAAGATACAAGCTCGTATATAAAATATACATCAGAATTATTCACGAGTTCCCTGATATGCCGCGTTTTGATTACCCACGAAATATTTATCAGCATAACTGCTCTCGGTATATGCTTTCGACTCGTATCCCATCGGCACGTAAAATTTCGGTTTCCATAACAACTGAATCGGTGATTACGATATTCATTACTGCACAATTTTAACTCAGCATGAAATTTAGGCAAAAACTGGCGATACAACAATTAGAGCAGATCTTTTTTTATACACAATACTGGAAATACTCACTCTGTCGTCATATACAAATCTGAGAAATTATACATGTCGTTCGCTGTGTATGAAGTTCCGCTCATAGCAATGAAAGTTTCCAGTTCCGATATGTCATTCAAATCGAAGTTTCCGCATAGGCCGCAGTTATTATTGCTAAGATATTTTTGCATTTCAGGAGAAGGCGCGAACGTATTTTTGCCATTCATAGAGAAGGTTGTACCGTCACAAAAAGTAAATTTCTTGTATTCCGCTGGACTTACTCCGCTAGATGAGTAACCTGCAGAGTTCACCGAAGATTGCTCATCGGACCCAAAATAGAAGCTATCAATCGTAAAGAAATCTTTTCCTTGAACTTGATAACTGAAAGGAAACTTTTCCACTGCGCTGTATTGGAACTGGTCCCAACTGAGACTGATCTGAAATTACAATTGGTACACTGGCTGAAGGGCATAACATGCAATAATGCACTGGTGAAATAATTCTGGTTTCATCTTACAGCATTATGAAAAACGAAATAAATTTAATTATAGGCTTGGAAGTCTCAAAAGCTAAAGCGACGCTTTTCACTTTAGGCAAGATATTTATCGATTCAAAAAAGAATTTTGAACTCATTGTGACTCGGAAAATGCCCGCTTTGAAAAGAACATGCCTCAGTGATCGGACTTTTGTGAAGTTGGGCCCTGGCAAGGCGCGGTTACAGGTAGCATTTATTTTATCCTACAATAATCACATCCGGCATTTCCCTTGCTGCACATTTCAGATAGCAATTCACTTAGTTATACACAAAAAGCAAAAATATCCACCTTAATCGTCTTTTCACACACAGTCGTTTCGCTAATGCAGAACATGAAGATGAACTCGTAGGCGTCGTTATCCTTAACCCCATTGCCGAATATTTTGTCCGATGGCGCATAGGTTACAACTGTTAAAGCAAAATTATTGATTCGGCCTTCCCAGCATGCAGGCAGAGGATTAAGCATGGGCTCGCAGGCAGCGACCAACAACAATGGTGCGTTAGTTGCCGTTCCCTTATCCAGCCATGTCTGTTTATCGTCGAATGTACGAAGATGCTGCGGTCGACTGAATTCGCATACCGGACTCACTAAATCAAATTTTCAACTTAAATTCAATATTTTCCAATGAAATAAGAGACTCTCATTATATGTGTCTTCAAACAGAAAACTTTAGTTTCAAAAGAAATAAAAACTTCAATGAAGTGAAATAATGCAACTGATAGCACAATTTTAAAATGGAGTTAATAAGCTTAAGGTATTTTAATCAACGGAGGTTGATTTAACTTGCCTAGGCACTTGTTCCTATTAAGCCCGAATGCCATACCGCAGGCGCCATCATGATACCGGCCATCACTGAAATAACAAACGATAGTCCCACTTGTAGGTACTGTGAGAAAGGAAGTGCTGACTGCCGTTCTGTTCACCAACAGAAGATCTGCAGTTAGCGAGGGACAGCATTTGATGTGGATCCAAACGAACAAAACGGACGCGCGTTGGCAATATCAAATTTATTTCGTAAAACTGTTGAGAATTGAGAAATAGAGTGGGAATACTGTCTAAGTATTAGGTTTGCATATTATAATGTTATGACATCAATGTTGAGCTGAGACTCAATTCCGCGATTCTCAATTCTCAATAATTTCATGAAATAGGCCTCAGATGGAATGTGCGCATAAATTTACATTTAAAAAAGGGACCCTAAATGCAGTCGTTGAAGCACACGTTTATTTGAAGGCTTGGATACGCGCGGACTGATACGAATATAAAAACCTGATACTTCTGTGCTTACGACTGTATGAAAAAGTAGTGCTCACTTGTAATAAGAGCACATCTTTTGAAATTCTTCCGCACTCGCTGCCAAGGTACCGTTGACACGCGGACCGACCATATCATCAGCCGAATTGCTTGACAAACTGGCTAACCCACAAAGACCTACAGTATTCGAAAGGAATATTAGCTCGTATTTTGGGTCGATCTCGATCGTCTGTTTAAAAACATCGAGGACGAGCAGGTCGTTAAAGAAAATTAGCTTTCTCTGTCCGTATGTCGTGTCAAAGGGTTTATTATCCGCTGATTCATATGTCTGTTTTTCGAAGTTGACTATTTTAAATATATAGTTTGATTCGTCGCTACCCTCAGGTAAAAAGTATGGATGCGCCGTTATCGCCGTTCCATCATTCATCTGAAATGAGCTGATTGAACACTTTGCATAACAAATAGGGTTATAGCGGGGATGGGGAAATCTCCGTCCCAATATTTACCGTTGTTTCCGTCCATCCAAACGTTAGCTGCTGAGGGACCGTGCAATCGTTGAAGCAGTACTGTATGCCAAAAGTTGATATTTCATATTTGGTGGTGGTCGAGTCAATTTTGCTACCTTCTACGACATTGACCAGAAATATGGAGAAGTCTGTTAGGGCAAAGTCCCCAAAGTTCCGTTTTTCATACTGAGTAACAATTCGTAATCTTGATGGATCTCTCAATGAAAGTAGCAATAATGGGTAAGCCTCCGACGAATCTGCCATCTGCTCTTGTGGGATGAGAGACAGTTCGTATTTTAGGCCATCGAATGTTATAAAATCGTTCATTGCCCAAGTGCAGCCGAGACATGTTCCTGAAGACGAAGGATGAAATAATGAGAGCTTAGTAGATGGACAGTGGGCTAATTGCGCTACTTGAGCAGTTCTTGAATCGATATGCTTGAATCTGATGGTAACAGCGGTGTGTGAGGCAGATAGTGTAAAATGGAGCAAAGACTGGCCGTAGTGTTGACTACGTCGATTTTCCAGACTGTTTTATTGTCCTTCAACTTTTTATTTGCTTTAGCTATGTGATACCCGCGTTTTACTGGTTGATTCATAATTTTTCGCACATATGTTCCGGCGTAAACTATGTCGGCGGGCGCGTTCTCAAATTTTAAGTTTTAAAAAAAGTAGCCCTTCGAGGCCTGTGATATATCTACCATTGCCTGATATTTGAGACAAGGTTTTGAGCGAATCATCAATCTCCAGTTGTATTTAAAATAAGGGCCAAGATGTTAAATCAGGAATATAAATTCTTGCAATACCTACCTCGTTCAAAGAATGATTGGATCAAAAAGAGTAAAAATAATGATTGCATGTGAGCAGTCATATTTATTTGAAACAATTTATCGAAGGATATCCTAGCATACAGTCGTTTCCAGCTTTAAAATAAAACTTAGTCTGAACATCGCAACTTATGTAGAATTCAGTCGATGTCTGAAGTTTTAAGAGAGAGCAACGAGAACAAAACTCAAGAAACACCGGCTTTGAATATTTTGCGAACGGACCCTGTCATGCGAACTCATAAACCGTGGTAGGATCACAACAAACTTAATCCATACACCACGAAGCAGCGAAAATTATTGAGCGTGAATTAACTATTTAAATAATTGAGGTACGCATTGTAAGAAGAGTGACAGTGTGCTTTTATCTGTTACACGATCGCAATCTTCATTCAACTTCAATAGCTCAGCACTATACCAGAGTCGCTGAGCGTGCAGATAACCAGGGAGATATGTCGTTGTGCGTCGTCAGGTTGACGATACTGCCGATCGATGCTTTGAAACAAGACGTAAACAAGTCTGTTGCGGTGGATGGGGGGAAATGGAACTCTAAAGGGGTCTTATACATGTCATACAAGTTGCTTTGGGTCATGCAAAAATGTTTCTCGGTAAATAGTAAATATCCGTGCTGCTGGATAAGAAATCTGATGATCTTTCTTTGTGGAAGCTATCGCATGTTCAAAATGCAAAAATTCTTCGATGTATTCATCCGTAATGCCCAAACTAATGACTGCGAAAGATGTTTTTCCGATCAAAAAAGCACTCTGAATACTTCTTAATGAGTCAAATGCCAAGCCCTTGAATAAGTTGATGATTTGTATAACGTGAACACAACGCATATTATGCTCTGTTGTTCATAACCATTGCGATCGATGGATGCGGGGCGTCACGCGCACTGACTGCTTCAATGTCTTACTAAAACATGATTGTATATGCCTTACCAATAAGAAATTAATTGTTCTTCGTTAGCTTTGCATCAAATATGTAATCATACTATAGGATCACTTGTGCCGTCTTTTCCCTTTTGCACCGTTTAGTCAGCCGGGTGTGAAGAAGTTGCTGCATCAGGCGACATTACCTGAAAGAACTTTCAACAAAACGCATTCACAATTTGACTTTTAAGGCGCATGACATTATTATTTTAACCTCCTGCTCAACATTTTTTATCATCACTAAGACACGGAGAGTGATCCTTTTATGAATGTAACACCTTGTTATTAAACAACTTCAAATCAAAGCCGCAAAACATAGTGGCACATGTGCCACTTTTTCTTGAAATACGCTCTCCTTGATACACGATGAAAGCAATTTGAATGATCAAACACATGTTATCGAACCAAATGTGGCAAAAAAGATGGTTCTTTTCTGGATCCTTAAACGTATCCTGCATTACAGGATTTGACTCCATTTGCAGGTCGTCTTTTGTTGACTTCTGGCGTGATTCTATCAATTTAATTCTATGGTTAAGCAATAAATTTTGTGCTGAAGCAACGTTAAGAAGCCTAATAAAAGCAGTAATTAAACAAAGATATTTGTTCTTTCTCTGCAATAATGCGGGCAATTTTAAAGACCTGTTTTGCATTAAGTATTGCAAATGCGGAATTGCGGATGGGCAAGGGCGATTATTAATCACTTTCCGATTGCTTTCGACTTTTTTTATAATCGTCGCACTTGCGATTTTGCTATAACTTTACAGCTATTGTTTTCTGAAACGGTCAAAACTGCCATACCTCGGTTTGTTGAAAATTGTCGCCTTTCTCGCCGTATCAGCTATGCTTGCATTGATTTGACAAAATTACCTTCTGTTGCGAAGCAAAACACTGTGAGCGCATCAATCTTTTGCCACAGCTGCTACACTTCTTTCTCGCGGTTGGAAATTTTAAAGTGCAATGAAAGAGACTATGGAGGATAGAAGTCAATCAAAGAGTGCAAAAGTACACACTTACCACAAACTTTTGCAATGCAGGTCCCTTCAGTACCACTGAAAATTGCCCTTTTATGTAAAATATAAATATTTAGAATACAATATATGCAAGAAAGAAAAAAGCTTGCAAATAAAATTTAAATAAAAATTATTCGTTGAGTTCCTCGAAAAAGACAGCATATGATTTGCCACGAAATGATTTCCTGATTACTTATACACAGCTTAAGCTTTTAACTCGTACCTTGTCGGAATATAAGATGCCGGTTTCCTTAGCAACTAAATCGGTGATTACGATATTCATTACTGCTCAATTTTAAATTTGCATGAAATTTGGATAGAAAACTGGTAATGCAAAAGTTCTCTTTAGAGTAGATCCTTTTTTATACACGAATATTGAAAAACTCACTCTGCCGTCATATACAAATCCGACAGATTATACATGTCATCGGCTATGTACTTCTTGCCGCTCATTGCAATGAACGTTTCCAGTTCATTTATTTTATTCAAATCGAAGTTTCCGCATAGGCCGCAGTTATTATTGCTGAGATACTTTTGCATGTCAGGCGAAGGCACAAATGCATTTTTCCAGTTCATAGAGAAGGTTGTTCCATCGCAAAAAGTTATTTTCTTATATTCTGCTGGACTTACTCCGCTCGATGAATAACCAGCCGAGTTCACCGAAGACTGCTCATCGGACCCAAAAAAGAAGCTATCAATCGTAAAGAAATCATTTCCTTGAACTTGATAAATGAAAGGGAACTTTTCCACTCCGTTGTATTGGAATTCCTCCCAGCTGAGACTGATCTGAAATTTTTAAGTGTATACAGTCTGACCGGCAAAAGAGAAATTAATGCACTGGTGAAATAGTTCTGGTTTCATTTTTTTTTATCATTAAGCAAGCTAACTAAATTTGATGGTTAGCTAGGAAGTCCTGTAAATTATTCACGTACAATTTATACTCATTATACACTATATACCCTAATGCTGCATTGCTCACCCATATATCTGCCGCTCTTCTCCTTGTTTTCAACTGCAACTGTACGCGATCGAGGTAAAATTAAATATTTAAATATTTAAATTATTAAGTCATTATAAACTGTATACTTAGAAATTAAACTAAATTATGATATCTAGGTCTTCATAGTTTTTTATCGCTCCTACTTTTAGGGGGACACTTTTCGCTTCAAAGAGTATATTTTTTAAATCAAATGGAACATGTTTAAAATTTTGAGTGACTCGCAAAATGTCCTCTTTGTAAACTAAAGCGTCACGTTTGCTGTTAAATATGTTCTTCTTTACGTGAAAATTGCATATCGTCGAGTATTGGATTCATATCTCAGTGATCGAGCTTTCGTTGAATAGAATCCTGGCAGGGCGCGGTTACAGGTAGCATCAATTTTCGTTTATATAAATCCCATCGGGCACTCCCCATGCTGCCCACATCAGAGAGCAGTTCACTTTGGCACACACGAAAAAACATGAAGCATTCACCTTAATAGTCTTTTCGCAGACAGTCGTTTCGCTAATGCAGAACATGAAGGTGAAGACGTAGGCTTCGTTATCCTTAAGCTCATTGCCGAAGATGTTGGCCGATGGCGTATACTTATCAACGGTTAAAGCAAAATTATTGATTCGGCCTTCCCAGCATGCAGGTAGCGGATTAAGCATGGGGTCACAGGCGGCGATCAACAACAATGGCGCCATAGATGCCGTTCCTTTATCCAACCATGTCTGTTTATCGTCGAACGTACGAAGATGCTGCGGTCGACTGAATTCGCACACCGGGCTCACTAAATCAAATTTTCAACTTTAATTCAATATTTTCCAATGAAATAAGATACACTCATTATAGCTGTCTTCAAACAGGAAAATAAAATTTAAAGAACAACTAGTGAAAGTTTGTGCTTTCTATTATTTACACTTTCCTTCATCTCTCTTCTCCACTCTTGCACTCTATTTTCGTCACAGTAGCGCGATAAGTGAATGCTGAGATGACGAAATAGAATGCAAGAGTAGCGAACTGAGGTGAAGGAGAGTGCAAGATACAACGATTTTAATTAAGTGAAATGACACAATT
>NIUQ01003143.1:0-18795 GCA_002796945.1 Plectus sambesii
AGGAGCAGCTAAGCAACGAGTGGCTGCGCACGTCTTCGATTTTCTATTTTTTGCATGGAATGGTAAATTTGCCTCACTGGTATTAGTCACTTTTGGCATATTATTTTATTTCACTGAAACACTTCTCACTATTTTTAGAGGGACGATTTGCATAGAACAATTTTGATCAGACTGTCTTTTATATCATTTATCCTCGCCCCATCTCTCCTTGCTTGTCCTTCCATCTCACTCTGTCACATTTAGTTATATTTAATATGTACCCTACAGTTACTATAGAAAGCACTGAAAAGGGGATGACTCAAATTTTATGCTCTTAAGCTGAATCTTTCGCAATCAAACCATGATTATAATAAAAATGACCGATTGTGTGAAACCATAGGCAACGGGAATAATATTTTATGTACCGCTAATCAATATCACTGTACGTGCTATTATAATACTCCTCTCACTTTGACCGCGCGCTTCGAGTGATTAATCTCACTCTGCTTCTTGCTGTCCATGTGGGAGCGGTCATTCATTCCTCACAGATTACTTTGTGCTTGACCCTCATCCACCCATTTATTTATTCTGTTTACTTGACCTTTAGTAAAGCCTAATAAGCCCTTGTCCCAGTTTCCCTACACGACCTAGTTGCAACAAAGACACACGAAACCGTAGCATACAATTAATGCAACCACGGTGAAGTTGTAAAAGACAGCAACCTGTTTCAGGGTATGATTAAAGTCCGCGGTGACCAATGTTGGCGCGACCTGACCTGTATGGATTATCACTATGAAACGCAGCCAGTGCCGAGTCCCAACTCTTACTTCATGCATCACTCGCCCGCCGCTGTGCACAAGCTTGAAGTACTTAGCAACCACTTTGCTGAACTATTAGCCCCTGCATTGGTCTTGGTACCATTAAGAATGGCTAGGATTATTGGAGGCATCGTTCAGATAGTGTTCATGGTTGGTTGAACTATACTTTATAATTTTGATTTTCAGTTTTACCTGATCAAATGTGGTGCTTTATTAAAACTGTAATTGTTGAATATTTCAGTAAATACATGAACTATCAGTCAGCTTGCTTTTCTACTTGATGCTTGTTGTTATTTACTTTAAGATCTATTCAGTGACTATTCAAAATACATTTGTATTATTGGCAGTATGAAACAGAAGTAATTTAAAAAATGTAACATGTTGCATCCCCAAAAACCGATGTAATAAATGTACAAGTCAGAATCAATAAACCAAAGATTTATCTTAGGACTCTAAAGAGACCAGAGTTTGAACACCTCAATAGTGCAAATATGACTATTTCCAGACGGGAATTACAATCAGCGGAAATCTGAGCTTTCTGAATCATCTTACAATGCTTCCCACTATTTGCTGTTTCGACGACCGATTTCTTTCATTTCTATTCTCAAAGGCGACCAAAGACAAAATTGCTTTACTTCAGCTTCAGGCATCTTCAATCAAGAGACCAGTTGGTTTGTTTATTGATGTTTCGCTTTAATGAGTTATTTGCGTGTCTAGATTTAATTATTAGATTTATTTACATTTTGGGGATACACTCGTTATTGTTGCCAGTTGGAACTTGTTTGCATTTGCAACTATAAATATTGACAGTATAGAAAATTCAAAAAACGAGCTTAGCATTGTTCATCATAATTACTTGCGTCTATCAAAGAATTACTATAACCCTTCAATCCACTTATAGAACAGTGGCCCTAATGATTATGTATTGAATCTTTGAATCATGTAAAGCCAAAAGATCTGATTATTAATCTTATTTAATTTTTAGCTGTCTTTCAGGATTCTACATAAGAAAAGTAATGGATATTTCACTGTTTGCACTTCTCGCCTACTTGAGCATTCCTGTTGTGCAAAACCTTTGTTCAAGGCGCCAGGTTAGTATTATTTCGCGTGAATATCGTTATTTCTTTATATTTATAGAAATGAATTACTCTAAGTGTTCAAGCTGAGGTCATGAAAAAATGTTATCTCTATAACAGGGCATTGCACCTTACAAGAATTCAAATTTCCACGAAGAGATGATATCCAATTTGCTTGAATGAGCAAAGAATGTTATTTGATCTTTCATTGTGAATATTCTGCCCTATAAGGATGTCTGATTTTCTACAGTTAAAATTCTATTGAGAGTGGGACACTGTACCGTGGCTATGTATGTTTATAACTTGCTGCAGAAATTAGAGCCGAATAGATGTCATTTGTCCGCTCAAAAATGGATATTTTAGGTTATGAATACTAGCTTCGATCCACTTCGCATTGTTAATACATATGGAGCTTTTGGAAGGTACGTTTCCAATGTTTTTGATTGCATAATAATACAAGGTGTCCCAGAAGTAGCTGATCACGTCTTCTGTAGAGTTGATTTTGGCACTTTTCTTTATTTTGCTTTCTGTCATCATCGGATGGTTTATTTATGGGCACTGCTTCTATTTTTGCATTTAAAATTGCTCATATTTAAGTAATTATTAACATCGTTCTCATATATTGTGGATTTGTATCTGTGCGTCTTCAAGCGCTGATATTCAAATTGACTAAGTATTTTTGATAACTTGGGCTCATCCATTGAACACATTGTGTATTAAACGAAAAAGCGATAATTGCATGCGAGAAGTTGGGCCGGGTATTTAATATTTGAAGAAAGTTCTAATCATTAATTGTTAGTAAGCATGAATATTTTTTCAAGTGACATCAATAAGCAGGGTATGAAAATTTACAAAATTTATTTAAGCAACAACTCTATCATAAAGTGACGCTAGTATTATCCTATCATGGAAGAAGTAATTAGAGTATTTGACTCTCGGTGTCTCCCCTTTATATTATGCCAAATGCTTCATTTGCAATTTTAGCATTACCAGAGAACGGACGGAAGTTGTAATGCAGGGGACAACCGCGCATGATCCGTATGATAGTAGCGCCCAGTGGTTGGAGTATGAATTCAAATGCAAGCCTGGAAATGTTACAAGACGGTAATACTATTACCCATTCTCTTCTGCATTACTTTCAGCCGTCAAATACAGTTAAACTATTTTAAGGCAATCTTATGACGTTAAGTTTTAGAGTTGCTAGGTTACATTCAGTTTAGCTTATTCATTTAAATTAATTGGCTTTTACATTATAAGTATGCGAAAATTGTATGAAACAAAAGCATAAGACTACTACGTTTTTATGTGATTTTAAATGAGTTCCTCAGCTTTCACACTCGAATGCTTTGAAACATATTGGTTAATACCACCAGTAGTACAACTAAATTTTATGACAAAAATTATGATGTGATATATTGCTTTCACAATTCTGCTGATATCGCAGATATTCATGAAGGACCGTTGTTTTGCATTTAATGTTTTATTATACTATTTTATTTTATTTTATTTCACATTATTTCAGCCCCTGCTACATCTCTCCATATCATTATCGACTGGATTGGCTTATGTGGTTTGCGGCGTTTCAGGTCGGTCTTCTTTATGAATTTATTTCATGTGTACATAAAGATGATAATAATGATTGCGTACTGTCATAAAGCGCTGATTAGCTTAGGGACATGCTGGAACAGAAACGCTGGATCTCTATTGCCATTAAAGATGCACTAATTGAGCTGAATTTCTGAATCTAATCCCCTCTTCTTCAACTTTAGTGAACATAATAGGGGATGCGGACGTCTGCCCTATATGTCTAATATTCATGTTATCCGTTCCCTTCGATCAAACCCTGTCATCACTACGTTACATTGAACGTCTACTCGGCTGAAATTGATCATTATTTCATTCAATCTGCAAGCAATTTTGCACGATACATTGTTAACTTTTAACATTATATTTGCAGTATAAGAAATTACCTAAATTTAATTGTCCATGTATGTTTCTATCCAGTGATTTTACAAGGGCTATAGATGTCTAATTCGATTGTTTGCAGAATTACCAGCACAATCCATGGTTGGTTCACTTGGTTGCCAAAATGCTCAACAATGATGCCTTTATATCTGAACTTCTCGAGCATAATCCGTTCTTGGACAAAGACCCGCCAAGGTAACTGATTATGATTTTTTCCTCGTAAAATATAAACTGAATATATTCGATTACCCTGAGTCGTTAATTTAATAAATTTGATATGAATATGACGAATGCGTTCAATTAATCAGCTGACTTCTTTTAGATTTATNTAAAATTACGTATTTATTTCCTCAATCTCTCTTGATTGTAAATAGCATTACTTGCGAAAAGTATGTTCAGTAAATATTAATTATAACTCTGATTCGGCATGAACAGTTGCAACTACTATCTCAGGCAATGGAAAATTCAACTACGCTGCAGTTTAGCCAAATGACGCTCAAAGCGGTAAAATCCTCAAGAACAGTTATCATTTAAGAATATTCGAGTACGAATGTTTGAAAGATTAATCAATGAATGTCCCACTGTTTTGAACTAGCGCGCAATAGTATGGCTAGCCGCCCAAAGTTGAAATGGATTTGATCTTGAGATTGCATCCCGCGAAAACAAGATAGCGTCAATGTTGTGCTGAATGAAGTGAGGGGCGCGGTTGGGCCGAAGTTTCGTCGTATTTTGTATCTCGCTGTTAGATGCCCGCTCGAATAGAAGATTAAAGTGAGAAATAGATGATTTAGCCGCTAGATGCCTACACAAATTTATTTGCAACCTTACAAATCTATATCATTACTGGAAAATGTTCACTGCGGGGGTGTTTTCACGAAATAGTACGACTTATTCAACTTTCTCTGCATTTAGTAATTTATCAGAAAATATCGCAGTACTTTACACCTATCATTTGAAAGCTTTCATCTATACGAATTCTTGAGTTATAACATAATTTAAACCTAATATCATCTGCACTGAATATAGGGCTGTTTTCAGTTGTATAGTGCTCGAGAAGGGAGAGGTGTGCTAAAGTTTTATTTCAGTGTGCGGATGACTTGTAAAGTGTTGGATAGGTTTTGCACTTTGGTTGAGCTCAACGGAAGCATCTAATTACAGCAAGTTGCTTATCTTTGCCTTATTCATTCGATTAACGGACAGAAACGCAGGCTCACCGCAAAATGTAGGCTACTCCGATTTTTGGTGTCTGATAACGAGAAGGAATCTGTCTACCGTATTTACGAAATTAGTAGCACACGCTAAAATAGTAGCAAACGCGGAAATAGTGGCACACTGTAGAGGGGTATTGAAACAATAGTGGCACACGCGGAAATAGTAGCACATGTGCCACTATTTTTCACCTATCGACCGGGGTCAGGACTATCTCAGAGCCGATGATGTTAGTGATTGTGATTCGGTCGTATTTTAGCAACTGTGAACTGGAATTTTCTAAAATGTAGCTATTTTGTTCATTAAAGTACTATTTTCCGCGTCCCAGTGATGAAATATGTTGAGGAAGTTGAACTAATTGTGGAACACGGTATAGAGAAGGTTGAAATAATAGTGGCACACGCGAAAATAGTAGCAAATGCGGAAATAGTAGCACACTGTAGAGGGGGATCGAACAATAGTAGCACTGTGCTACTACTTTCGTAAATACAGTAACTTATTAAAAGGACTCATCATTGAGCCGCCACGTCCTCGCTCAGTTGACCGGCTCAGTGCTCTGTAGCAGAGAGCATACAGTTCATAATTTGCGATTCTTTTTACATTCACCAATCCGGAAGGTTCAGTATTTATGGATTGTTAAGTGATAATCGTTGAAAATCAGCAATTGGACGCATATAAGTCGTTCTCATTAATCATATTGAACCACCTCGGCGTGTCCTTTCATTAGTTAGTTGATTTCCACACTACACTTTAGCGCTACTTTTTGATTTCCCTACTTTCACAGGTATTAATACGCCAAAAGAAGCTTAACATAAGTAACAAAATCTGAGCATTATAATCAAAATCCTGAGATTTCGTTCAGACAATGACTTGCAGTGTTTTTGAAACCGCAAAATACGACAGCGTCTCTTTTATTTGATATGAAGCTGGTCCCAGTATCGATAGAGAGTTGGCTTGCTTTCAGAGAGTCATTAGACAAATGGTCTAAGGCGCAGTTTTAAGGTATCACCTCTTTGCACTCTCTGGATATTATGTACAGTTGAATTCAATTTTATCGTTTCGCCTATACTGGTATATTGCAATACTGTCGGTCCGGAAGAATACTGTAACGCTGCGAAACAAATAACTGCAGCCCGAAAGAATAACAACGGTCTGGAAAAGTTATGGCGGTCCAAAAATGTCTCTTTGGGACCGGTAAAGGTCCAATGAACAGGTAATATTATTTAAGAACCGGTACTCTTTAGGAGTGGTAATATATCCTTAATCTCGCGTTCTTACAAATCGAAATGATTGTGATGGACCTCTATACTTTGATTGGAGGGGTACTTGAAATTGCAGATATGAGTATTACGTAGTGAGATGGCCAAGTGGTCTAAGGCGCTGGTTCGAATTCCACTTTCGTAATCATTTTTTGCGCTTTCGCACACTGGTTTGTCTCAGAACTCTTCAAGAAACGGTTTTATATAGGCTTTGGCTGTTTTAAGACACAATGGGCCGGTTTCAAATCTGGTACTTTGGTCATATTCATTCATCAAGGCTTTACTAAATGAACCAAGCAAAGTCTGCAGTACATCATTATTTTTTATAATCAAAGCATAATTTTCTAGCTCATTTACCGATCATGCTTTTTTACCGATTAATACCGATTACCGATTACCGGGTTCACTGATTACCGATTTGTTTCTTTGTCTCTAGTGATTTGATAAACCGAACCAAGACCAAGCAATGTGCTCCCAGTCAACTGCTCTCATGTAGTGTTCTGTTGACTGAAATAGTTCAATCGCGTAACAATGCAATATGCTAATTTGTTACATGACTAGTTCCAAGTTCGTAGAAGTGGTAGCGAGCGTGCTCATTCATTGAACCATGTGGTGAGATGGCCGAGAGGTCTAAGGCGCTGGTTTAAGGCACCAGTCTCTTCGGAGGCAGGGGTTCGAATCCCCTTCTCATCATACGTTTTTGGCCTCTATGGGTATCATATACAATGGAAATCGTTTCATTTTACCGGTAACTTTAATGGGTCCCGCAATTAAAAATATAATCAAGGTCCACTGTGTCAAAATCATTGTACAGAATCATATAGTAAGGGTTCCAGGGTAACAGGTTAATCCCAGGGTTTTCTTTGGAGCTTTTATAAGGGTTGGTGCTAATTTTAAATATCAGGGACCGGGTAGGGATCGGGAAAAGTCCGCGGGAATCCGGGTTACCCGAATCAGCTCTACCCGAAATGGTCCAAAAAGGTATGATGAGAAGGGGATTCGAACCCCTGCCTCCGAAGAGACTGGTGCCTTAAACCAGCGCCTTAGACCTCTCGGCCATCTCACCACATGACCTATGGACCTGCATTCTCATTTACCCCTCCAACGAACGTATAACGGTCCAATGAGAATTTAACGGTCCCTAAAAACATCGGTTTGTAAGACCACCAGTGGCTGTATCCACGTACTTGGCCAATGGTGGATGCGCAAGGTGAGTTGCACAATAATTTGTACACCAGTTGTGGAGATTTATCATCGTCATGTGAAACACTGAGAGCAGCCTCCTTGTCCCGCTTAGTCGCCCCCTCTGTTTTGCATGATTATGGTAAATATCCACCACAGATGTTAGACATACCACAATTTACCTTGCGCATCCACCAATGGGCAACTGGAAGAACATGGACATGGTTTAAGGATACGCTTTCACTTTATAAGAATATGGGTCCATTGGAACTGTACCGGTCGAGTGGACCTTTACCGGTCCTAAACCATTGCAGGTCCAGTGGACCTTAGCCGGTCTGTTAAAGACATTTTTGAATCACTTTACATTGATCAAACCTCTGTTCATGAATAGAGCTGTATTAATCTCATAGCCATCATCATTTTTTTGCTCCTTACTAATGACCTTAGCTTCTTTGGCTATTAACATATAAAATATAAGTAACTTGAGCTCTGTTCACATCTTTTCATAAAGCGAAAGAGCAAAAAGTACGATAGGAGGGGGATTCGAACCCCTGCCCTCAAAAGGACTGGTGCCCTAAACCAGCGCCATAGACCACTTGGCCATCTCATCGCGTGCTGTTAACCGCCTGCTAATTTTTTAACAAAACAGGGATCTTATCAAATTTTGAATGGTAGTTATGTTCGACTGAACGGGCTTCTTAGCTTGCAACTGTTCAAATACTACTTTATGGATTTTATGCCTGAAATATATGTTTTATGGAATATTCCATATTAGGCGCCGTTATTTGCTACATACTCACGCGCGTTTTTCCTGCTTCCGCTACTAAAAAAATATCCTTAAAAAAGACAATATTAACGGCATTATAAGAACAGCTTAGTTGTGAAATAAGCAGAATAAGCGCGCGAAATTCAAATTCGTCCGTCACAGAATCGTTGTTTTTGACATTATTCCGTCAGTAACTTTATTCATTCTATGCATCAGGATCCTAATTCGCGCTGTATACTTATTCATTTAAAAATAGTCTGATGATCCATCGGTTCTCTGGTCTAACCGTCAGCGCCAGCACTTCTAGCGAGACATTTGTTTAGAGGTTTATGAAGAGTAGAACTGCGCTCTCACGGAGGCTTTTTTGTTCAGTGGGGGCGTAAGAGTTTTCTGCCCGTGTCCTGTCTTGCCCGTCTATTTATTTATTCGATTAAGTGCTAACCATTGTTACATCCTAAAAGATACAGTGGCATAGCCATCCAGACAGAGCGTTAGGGTGGTATTGGAGAGAGAAATTGGAGTAGAAAGGTGACTAAGGTAGCGCGAAAGAATAACATTTTTATAGTGGGCGTCGTAATTGACTATCGGAATTGGCATTTACAGCGTTTGTAACATTAATTAAGATACTCTTCAAGTCAAAGAAGACATTTTCCATAAGGATTTGATTTTTCAAATGTCCTTATTAAAATAGAGATGATAAACACGCTGTAATGACGCAAAATACTTAATTCACCGGTGTCATGGGAAAGCTTTGAGTACAACTGTTTATATAGACTTATAGGTACACATTGGTCCATTGTCGCAAGTTAAACAATTACCTTAGCTTAAGCCTCAGCCTAAAGCCAAAATTCGCCGTGTACAGAACATAGGCCAATGTTACTAGTATAAGCTTTGGCTTTGGCTGAGCGTGAGGCTTGGGTTTTGGTCAGAATTGTATTTTTAGCTTAGGCTTCAGGCTTAGTCTTGTGCTTAAGCTTAGGCTGAGACCATGGCTGAGGCTTACGCTATGGCTTTAGGCTTAGTATTTGAACAATAGGTTGAGGCTTAGGTTTTGGTCAAGGTTTTACTTTAAGCCAAGGTTTATGGCGCTAGGATGAGTGTCAAGTGCGCGGGAATTACCCTGAATCAAGACCTATTTTAGGCCACGCCACCTTGGTTTACCATCATTGCTCGTCTTTCGTTGTTTTGTTTTTGATGCTCGCTATCGTATAAAACTGTTTTAAAGAACCAGACTAAAACAACACCGTATCGGGGTATGGGGAGGGCCCGCCCCTGGGCACAACTTGGAGAATCCCTCACTGAGTCTGGAATAACTCTGTTTGTAGTAGCGTCATTCGCTCGATTCGATAGAATCGGAAGTAAATATCGAAAATTCGTTACCGCACTGGTACCCTGAATATTGTCCCAGACGCCTTGTTGCGCCATCCTAGTTCACCCACCACAGATGAAGAAGGCAGCGAGTCGCTCGGCCAACCAAGAGCCCCGCCGCGGCGGTGGCGTGGGTCGCGTCTCTTCCATCAGTCAGCATCGTCGCTGATGTCTCGTCGCCCAGGCTTTTCCGCTTCACGATCTTCATGTATGAATCGATGATATCTCATTGTGTGTTTGTTGTCGAATCACAGTTTCCGTTGTCGAATCGCCTTCTTTTGGGGTAGCTTATGATCGTTCGCTGTATCAGTTTTCGCCCCTCGCGTGGCACATTCTTTCGGATAGATTTGTTCGTGTATTCGATTCGAGTTCACACTTTAATGTCTTTTTTGGTCGCGTAAAGTCCGTCATTATATTTGTTCGCGTTCGCGGGTTGGGATCGTCGATCGCCCCCCCTCCCCACTTCGCCGTTTTCTGTTGGGGCGACAGCTCGTTTCATAAAAAAGGGGGGTAGTCAAGTGCGCGGGAACTACCCTGAATCAAGACCTATTTTAGGCCACGCCACCTTGGTTTACCATCATTGCTCGTCTTTCGTTGTTCGGGTTTTCGGGTCTCGATCGCGAATAAACGGTTTTAAAGAACCAGACTAAAACAGCACCGTATCGGGGTAGGGGGAGGGCCCGCCCCCGGGCACAACATGAGGCTTAGGCTTAGTGTGGTAGAGTTGTTCTTAGAAGCGGATCATGCTAAAGGAAAGGTGCCGTTATTATATGTTTGGGTCTAATAATTTTGTAGAATTTTGGTGGTTGTAACTGTTTAAGTTGGCGTTAAAAATTGAGGTTTCTTAAACCGCTGAATTGGCGAAACTTGATTGTGTCTTATTTCGCCATTTGCTATGAGATTTGTTCTTTTCATATTGCAGAGACATCATGAGTTGTCCGCAACAACTGGCAGTGGACCAATGAGCAGTGTAAAGCAGTACAACGCGTCAAGGATACGCTGTCCAACCCAAAGCAACTCGCGCACTACGACCTGGACAAACAGATTGTTATGGCGACAGACGCCAGCCCGCACGGCATCGGCGCCATTATTCTTCACCGCTACAAGTATTGCAAGGAAAAGGCCATCAAAGACGCAAGCAAGACTCTCTCTCCAGCCAAAAGGAACTACTCACAAATCGAAAAGGAGGCGCTCAGCATCATCTATGGCATCACAAAGTTCCATCAGTACTTCTTCAGTCAGATGTTCACACTCATCACGGATTGCAAGCCTCTCCTGACGATATTTGACTGCATAACGACATTTCACAAATAGCCACTTCACTAGTGCAATGCTGGGCTATCATCCTCACTTTGTAAAACTATGACATATTGTACCGCGCTTCCAGTCTCCATGGCAACGCCAACGCACTCTCCCAACTCCCAGTGGGTCGCGATGAAGAATTTGAGTAGCGCAAGTCTCTGGCCAAAGTCATCTGCAATATTGACCAGCAGACAATCGCCCAGCTACCTGTTGACGCAAAAGCTATTTTTGCCGCTACACTGCAAGATCCGACACTCACAGTGGCGATTTACTAACTGCTCAAAGGTTGGCCAAACAAGGTGAGTGATGAGAAATTACTCTTGTACTTCACTTGCGGGCACGTGCTCACGACCACCAACGGCGTCCTGATGTGGAGCCTGCTTGCCTGCGTTTTAACATCATTACAGGAAGCAACATTGAAGCAGCTACACCACAATTAGCAAGGCTTCATCCACACCAAGTTCCTAGCCAGAATCTACTGCTACTGGCTGAGCATCAATGAAGCGCTGGAAAGACTTGTCCAAGCCTGCGTCATTTGCTCCACTAATGCAAAGGAAGTGACAGTTTGAGGCCAGGCAGCCTAAAAAGGCAATGAGATACTTTTAGCAAGAGTCAGCTGCTGCTAGTGTTAAGCAATTAATTTAAGTCGGACAGTCCACCAATAATCCTGGCCCATCTTCGCACAGTGAAGGCAATCAGCAGATTACTACACTCTACTTGCTCTATCAGTTTGAAGCCGGGCAGCCCGAAAAGGCGATCGCCATCGGCAAATTTGACCCAAAAAGGAAGGTGGTTCATGGGACAGAAGTAGGGAAGAAAGAAGGGGCCTTTGAAGTCATATTGGTGATTGATGGAGATGCAATGGGAACTGATGGAGAAGCCCTCATGCCCAAATCGTTTCTCATCTGGCCACTCAACCGCGCTACCAAGTGCTTGGGGATGACTGAAGAAACCATTTGCTTTTGCAGCAAAATGATTGAGCAGTATCTCAAGAATCGCGGCCATGCTAAGTGTACTTCAGCCATAGGTAACTACGGTTTAGCGCTCACTTTGGCATGAGACCTAGAGTTGGCCGCGAGCCAATGAGAGGGTGGAGCGCCAGCGGACTGTCAGCGCTGGCGGATTGGTTATATCATTCTACGACTGTATTACCACTCCATACGGTCGTATAAGACATTTGTTCGTATCAACATGTGAGAGCTCGTTTTGTGCCCAACCCTATTATTGTTCTTTGATGGCGCCCACCTCTAGGCCCGCCTCCCCACTGGCTTCTGCATCGGTCTCCGAGTCTGTTGTTCTTGCCCAGCTCTTCCATCAGCAGCAAGAGCAGAATATGAAGTAATCTCAGCTGCTGGCCAACAAAATCGCCACTTCCAAGCGTCCTTGTGAGTGGTTATCAAAATTTACAATCCTTACTGATTTTTTAACTGAGTATGTTTACTGATACAACATTGCCTCAAACAGTCAAAATATCTATAATATCAAGCGGAAACCTTTTTTTTTCACATTAAATCCAGCAAATTGCTAAGTCAAGGCAGCCCTCTGCTCTCACTTATGCCGGAAGGAGTGCAGTTAGAATCTGTAAACGATCACCTCTAAATTTCAGATGGCAGACCCATGGAGATGTTTTTCGGCCGTCCCCTTCATCAAGATTACATGGCCGTCACAACGGAAGATGACAAAGAAGGCGAAGGGATCTCATTCGATGACGATACTGATGAGTGTTTCATGATCGAATAGGAGGCTGCAGTCACTCCGTGGGAATGGTACCAGACTAACGTGGATATATTTGAACATCCAGTTACATATTACGGCACGGTTGGGTTCCCTAGAACCTGCGCCAACTTTCTAATAAAGCAAACATTTTATAGATGACGACCATTGATCAAAATGACGATGTCAGAGACATTGTCGCGAGTTTGCCGGGAGCTGCCCATAGCGACATCAACATCTTTATTTTCGGCTCCATCAACGATGAACAGATCATGCATGAAGAAGGATGGAAGCGTGGGTGGAAGCTGAGCAGTACAATTGTAGAACCCAATGACGTTCAGCCTGACGCTGGGAACTTCCCCAGTGATCATCTTCATGCTGCCCCAGCTACTCATACTTATTTCAACCATCTGGCGGTATGCTAATCGTTAAAGGGTGGTTAATTGAGGGTTTAGATATTGCGGTAATTTTCAACACTTTAGACGGCTAATATTTTAAAACTAGTATTTTTTCATTATTTGGATCGTTTACACTTTATTGGATTGTGGAAGGATGCAGTTTTCTTTTTAATTACAGCTTCATTTAGGTGGCAAATATGCCCTACCTCCACCACGTCCTCATTTGCTTAATTAATTTCAGGTGCTCTTAGGGAGAGAGGGAGTTGTAAAGTGAAGGTGGAATTTGAGGCAGGACTTGAAATCTCTTGATGCTTGTATTGAGATGGAGATCGATGAAGACGCAATGGGATTTGATGGAGAAGCCCTCATGCTTAAGTCGTTTCTCATCTGGCCACTCAACCGCGCTACCAAGTGCTTGGGGATGACTGAAGAAACCATTTGCTTTTGCAGCAACATTTTCATGCAATAGCTCAAGAATCGCGGCCATGCTAAGTGTACTTTGGCCATAGGTAACTACGGTTTAGCGCTCACTTTGGCATGAGACCTAGAATTGGCCGCGAGCCAATGAGGGGGTGGAGCGCCAGAGGACAGCTGGCGCTGGCAGATCGGTTATATCATTCTACGACTGTATTACCGCTCTGCACGGTCGTATAGTACGTTTGTTCATGTAAGCGCGCGAGAGGTAATTTTAGGCCCAACCCTATTATTGTTCTTTGATGGCGCCCACCTCTAGGCCCGCCTCCCCACTGACCTTTGCATTGGTCTCCAAGTCTGTTCTTCTTGCTAACTGTTCCATCAGCAGCAGGAGGAGAATAGGAAGCAATTCCAACTGCTGGCCGAGAAAATCGCCGCTTCCAGGCATCATTGTGAGTGGTTATCAAACTTTGTAATCTTTACTGATTGTTTCACTGAGTATATTTACTGAGACAAAACTGCCTTATATGGTCAAAATCTCTATAATATCAAGTGGAAACCTTTTTTTACACATTAAATCCCACAAATTGCTAAGTCAAGGCAGCCCTCTGCTCTCACTCATGCTGGAAGGACTGCAGTTAGAATCTATTAATGATCGCCTCTGAATTTCAGATGGCAGACCCATGGAGATGTTTTTCACCCGTCCCTTACATCAAGATTACATGACTGTTACAACCAAATACGACAAAGAAGGCAAAGGGATCTTTTTCGATGATGACATTGATCAGCGTATCACGATTGAAGAGGAGGCTGCAGTCACTCCATGGCTCTGGTACCAGACTAATGTGGATATATTTGAATATCCAGTCACATACAATGGCACAGTTGGATTCCTTATATCCTGCACCAACTTTCTAATTTAGCAAACATTTTATAGATGACAACCATCGATCAAAATGAGGATGTTGGAGACATTATCGCAAGTTTGCTGGGAGCTGACCATTGTGACATTAACATGTTGATTTTTGGCTCTATCAACGATGAACAGATCATGCATGAAGAAGGATGGAAGCGCGGATGGAAGCTGAGCACTACAATTGTAGAACCTGATGACGTTCAGCCCAATGCTGGGGAATTTCCCAATGATCGTCTCCATGCTGCCCCAGGTACCCGAACTTATTTCAACCATCTGGTGGTACACTTATGATTAAGGGGTGGTTAATTGAGGGTTTATGTATGGCGTTAGTTTTCAATATGGCTTAGCCACAAGCGGTTGAAAGTGCAAGAGAGAATAGTGTGGTTTATATATGCGTTTATGGCTTATCAAGGGGTCGTGTTTTAGGTGTAGGTGTAAAGTTGTTTTTTAGAGGTAAAGTTTTGTTTCAGAATCCCAGAGGAATCCCAGAGGAGGAAGGAAGCTTAGCGCCATATGAAGATCGCCAAAGTCTGCATGAGGAAGGGGAGAGATGTAAGCGTTTGAGGAAGTTCAAGAGGAAGCACAAGTTGCAGCGACAAAGATCGAAGTCAGTGGATTAGACAAGCGATTCTGAGAGGTCCATAAAGGAGAACGAAGAACTGGACAGGAAGAAGAAAAAAGAAAAAGCAGAAGTCGCCCTTTCAATGCAGCTGCTGCAGCAGACAGCGGCTATTGCTTTAACAGTCGCAACACGCTGAACGTGTCCATTGATCATTCATCAACAAAAAATTTATCAGTGCGCAGAATGAGATCAACGCCAAGTTAATCAAAAGGGCGGAGTCAGCCAAGAACTCTGGAAGGGGGGAGGCAGCATTGCGTGCTATTGGCGACATGCTGGAATCGCTCAAGACCAGAAACCAAGACCTCTTGATAGGAGATCGGCACGACGGGTATCTGGACTTTGCCAGTAGGTACAGGGAAATGACAAAGATCAGAGGAGGCGGAGCGGTCCCAACATCGCAAGTACTTGATGCCTTCCTCAAGTCAGGAGAAGCAAGCGGCGCGAAGAAAAAGGCAGGGATGACACAGTTTTTTCAAGGGCCTTCTTACCAACACAAGCCAGCGACCCTAGCGACACCTGGACGTGACATACATGAAATGGTTTCCATCAAAGCATCATGTGTTCTTGACGTTTGATAGAAGCGTTTTCAAGGATTTTGAATGACATTGGCTGCATATCGTTTTATACAGCACGTATTTCACTGCGTAGTGCATGTTCTTGTAAAGAAGTGCTCAGCACACAGCAATACAGTGAATTCCTTTTCAAGCCCATGCATGTCGACTAAATCTTCAGAGATTATAACTTTTTAAGGGAGTCGAATAAAAGAAAACTGTATGCGGAGCGATGATCAGCGTGTTTGACTTGCCCTTATATCAAAAAATAATTTTTCACAGTAATTCCCCTTTAATGCATTAACTCAACAACTCCCTTACTCGCGCTCTCTCTCTCACTTCACTCCCTCCACCTTACTCTCTCTTTTACTCTCTAACTCTTTCATCCGTCTCCTCATTCATTTATGCACACTGCCATAGCCCTCTCTCCCTCACTCACTCCCTTCCTCCACCCCTCCATCCATCCACACACACAAACACACAAATACACTCAAAAATGCTCAAATAGACGCTAAAACAGACAAAAATACACACACCACACCTTGCTCTGGTTATTCAACTATTCGACAATTTTTCACCAATAACCGCTGAATACGCGAATATGCGAGGAATATACACAAAACAGTCGATTTTGACACTTTCCCTTTCATTTGATCACTTTGATGAAATAAGCGTCCGTTGTGATTCTCTTCGTTTAAAGAAACAAGCACGTCATAAGTACAAGCGCCTAACCGCAGTGCATTTTTTGTTAGTATTACCACACAAAACATAGTAGCGCAGCCCCTTTGCACTGTTTAGGTGTCTCTATGTTTTGTGTGGTAATGCTGACATAAAATGTACTGCAGTTAGTCACTTTTGTTGTCAGTAGTCAATACAACCATCCTTCTGCCTCTCCCTCTTTCACTCCCTCCTTCCCTCCCTCCTACTCCTACTCATTAAAGTAAGCCATCGAAAGACAGACATACAGACAGATCTACCCTCAAACTCAAAAAACACTCGAACACGTTCGAACAAGCTCAAATACACTCACTCAAACAGTCAAAAATACACCCCTGCAAAGAGAGAAAAGCTCGAACAACCATACACAACACCTTGCTCTGGTTATTGAACTACTCAAAATATACCCCCAACAGTCAATAAGCACAAAATTGACGATTTTCGCGATTAACAACGATAACACGCACGCCCGCAAATCAATCGATCGACCGTTCGAGCGCCGGTAGTTGCGCAATAATAATACACACGTGAGGATTGGCGCTTTTTATCGATTGGATGGGCGGGTGGTAGGCGGTTAAAGGAAGGGAAGAAAAAGAGGGCGTGGCGTCGTTGATCGCAAGAACAATCAATAATACCGACACTGCCATCACACTGCAACGAACGAAACAACGAACAATGCCACCTCTACCTTTACGATTGATATTAGGCTTAGGCTTAGGTTCGGGTTGAAGCTTAGGCTGAGGTTGGTTGAGGTTGAGGGTTGAAAGAGAAGGTTTTTAGATGTACGCCCATTTGACACAATTTGGTCACTTAATCAACCAATTTTAGTCGTTTGCCGCACGCCGCAAAAGTAGAAAACTTTCAACTTTTGCGGCATGCCGTTGCGGCGTGCGGCGGAAGTATGTACCAAATTGCAAGCGCTCTGCGAATCAACCAATAATCTTTGCGGTATGCGGCGGTAAGTATGTTCCAACTCAATGCACGCCGTTGCGGCAAGCGGTAGAGATTCTTGGTAATTGGTTGCTGCCGCTTGCCGCAGCGGCGTGCGTTAAAGAAATTTCTTCAGGCCTTAACTACCCCGATGTTTGCTACCTGCCGCCCGCTTACTAGTACCCGCAAAAGCCGCAATCAACTTTCGTATGGGCAGCGTCGCGCAAATAAAGATTTTAAGGTGGCGCAAGAATAGGCAAGGCAAGAGAAATTGTTTCGCGATTAGGTAAGAGACAGACGACAAATTTTCATCTCGCCCCAGTTATAACAATAGCCGATTCGATAAAACAGCCGACACGCGTTCATTCTTTACGTCATGACACCTGGTCGGTCATTTGGAATCCTTTTGTAAAAACCACTCACCGTCCGCAGATTTACAACCGCCGCAAAGCTTAGCTATCGTTGAGATCGTCGCGTTAATGTCATTTCCGTGCGCCCACACCTAAGGTAGCGGCCTTAAACTCTGCTCGTAATATTAATCCTTTTATCCAGACTACACCTGTATTAGGGACCTTTCCCTCGGTTACGGTACCTCCGTTCCATAAGATGAGCAACGATAGCGTCCATCTGGTTGAACAACTGGATCGGGCGGATGCTCGCATAAAGGGCCGCTTATCGCACTACGAGCGCTTAGAGAAAACAACCCATGCTTTGAGCGCAAAAACTGTTTCCCATCAGGTCTCAGCAGATGGGCGAATAACAAGCGCCGTGCCGGCGCGTTTGGCTGTGAATAATCAGCATGGATGTCCACAATCTGCTGTTTATTCGGCGCCGGCGTCAGTTCTTACAAATGTGGCACAAGATCTAGTTACGACGCGAGCCCTACAAATAGCGCCGGGCCGAGTGAGTAAGCATTGTCAAGCCGATACTGTAGCGACGGAACGTCTACATTAAGAACTCTATTCGAATAAGTGGCCAAGGGTTAACATCGTATATGCCAGTCGTGATATCTCTCACGCCGCGCCTCAAGAAACTGCACAACATGAAGAAGATGAGGTAAGTGAAAGGGATTGAAATTGATTAATTAATAGCGAGTTATATCTAGCATCATTATGACGTGAACGCCAAGCCTTACTACCATAAAGTTTTGCAAGAAGAAGCGGAAGGGCTGAATGAAGAGGACACCGTTGATTTCGGCAACGAAGTTTGACCAGACAGAATTCACCTTGCGCGCGTAAATCGGCGTGCCACCAAAGGTATCGTATAAAATTAAAACGTTTGGAATGTCAGATAGATGGGAGACAGGCATTATAGTGTGAGTAGTATATTCACCCCGTAGTCGCGCTAGGGACATCTGAAGTCGTTTTGTTGCTCACCGGCGGATGTCTCGCCGAACCGAATTACGCAAAGCGCTCGCTAGTCGCGCTTCTTGCTATCAAAACCGCCTGGCGTACTGTCTGTCGGCGAGGGCGACAGACGATTCGCCTCGCGCGTCCACCGTAAGCGGAGAGCAAGAATACGGCCATAGATGAGAGCGACGATGGTATCTCGTCTATCGAAGATCTCAGACTCGAAACTTGCAATGCGGGTGATGAGATGCTTGCGTGTCA
>NIUQ01003144.1:0-18786 GCA_002796945.1 Plectus sambesii
CTGCTCTATCTCTTTATTTATGACTCATATTATATATTAAAGTAACGATTGTAAAAGATAGATGCCCTCTCTCCAACAAGCGCCTTCATTCAAACATCGATCGAAATAATAATCGCCCATCCTCCAATAATCGCCCCCCTCAAGCCGGGGTTGTAATAATAATCGCCCAGGGCGATTATTGGAAGAAATACGGTAAGTGAAGCTGTGGTGTCTTAACTTAAAATTGATCAAAAGCTAGAGTTGTGAAAAATTCTGATGGCTGCTGACCTACTTCAGTTAAACACTGAATAAAATGGGGATATGCGCCTGCGCATATCCCCATTTTTATCAAACTTATACTTCCACGCGCTAGTTTGCCCACCTCGCAGTCGCAGTATTAGAAAATAACCCGTATCGCGTAACTCAAATACGTATATAATAGTTTTTTTAAGAAAAATGCACAACTTACTCTGTCAACAGCGGCCAAGTAGCGTCCGACCCGTCGTAGATAGATAATTTGTCAAATTTTCGTTCGGTTATGAAAGAGTTCACCGTTAGTAGTATCACAAAACCCTCTGGCACAGTAACGTGATACATGCAGTTTAAGTTACTACCATAGTTCTGATTAGTACTGAAGCCAGGGCTGTGAAGAACGCCGTTTGGCTCGGAATAGTATGCTGGAGTGCACACACTGAGATTTGGCGACGACGTTGTCGTCGGTGTAACTAGAAGAGTTGCTGTGAATATTCAGCGATCATTACCGATTTGAATCGAGCGCGGCATAGCGTCAGTAAATACGTGAGGATAAATCGAGCGATCTACCCGTCACTGATATCGTATTTAGCGTTGATACTCAGCTAGGAATTGCACTGTGGTGTGACGGGTAGATCGCTCGATTTATCCTCACGTTCAGTAAATAGATGATAAATTTGAGCAGTTATCATGTATCGATGGATTGCGTCAAAGCCGACGATGTGTTAAATAGTGTGCTTGAGATCATCAAAGTTACCAGGCCGCGATTTAGCGATTGTGTCATTTCTATACTACTGGGTGGGCCACCTAAAGGTACCGATTTCTTTTTTTTATGAAATGCGCAGTTTTTAACGAAACCTAACGAAACGTGAGTGCATTGTAGAGACATTGTAGTGAATTGTTTATATTTTAAGTGGCCAAGTTCATTTAATTTTAAGTCAATCACAAGTTATACAGCTCTACGTGATTACCATCACTTTTTAGCCGCTTTTCCATTAATGCGGCCAGGGCTTACAGATCATGTTTGTCAGCGTAAGCGCGAAATTTCGCATTCCTTTAAAGTGGCATAAATTAACGAAAAATGAATCAATTTTGAAGGTTAAAAAAATCTAAGTCAGATATTGCTCTATTAAAGGCAGCAACCGCATTCAGGTTGATTGCGTTTGCATGAAGTTATAAGAAACCAAACTCATTTACTGCCGTTTGGAACACCCCAAAATGATGGCGATCACGTAGAGCTGTATAACTTGTGATTGACTGATTGAAATTAAATGAAACTTGGCCACTAAAAATATATAGTATGTCTCTACAATGCACCCAAGTTTCGTTAAGTTTCGTTAAAAACTACGCATTTCATAAAAAAAAGAAATCGGTACCTTTTGGTGGCCCACCCTGTACTTTACTCACACTATTTAATCGATTAACCAGAAAACTGCCCTTGGGTTCTAAAGCAAAATTTTTGGATGCGCGAAACTTAATTTGAACTGAAGACGCTGATGTGAAACCTTCGGACTATCTTGCTCATTCAAACATAACATTATAGTTCAGTTTGCGAAAATTTTTTTAAATATTGACCGTTTTGAAGCTACTATTGATACAGTTCGAAAAAAATTTTGTGTTGAGAAAATTTAATTAAAAATTTGATTCAGTTATTATAATCACAGAATTAAAATCAATGTTTCCATATATTATTCGATAGAAAGTGATTTAAAAAATCTGAAAATGTACACAGATTTGAAACTCAGCAACAAATTCAAAAAGTACGTCAAGCAAAAGAGCACAACATTTTAGCTTTCGGATTTTAAAACAAAAATGTGTTAAGATTTCCTAAGTAAAAGTTACCCACAGCATTCGTTCCCTAAAGCTCAGCTACCTAAAAGTGCCACTGTAAGTTCCCTAGCATTTGTCCCGCTAAGTCGAATACGACACGATGCGGTAAAAGAGTTCATTTTTAATTATTAAATTATTTTATATTAAATTTTTTTCTCCCTATCACCAAAATTTGTCGTCCCCGGAATCTCCGTTCCTGGAATTCCCCGTTCCCGTTACAGCCCTATTGTAGTCAAATATACACTGGTGAACAATCAAAAAAATTGTACCCTATCAGTCTTTGTAATTGAGATTGGAATTTCGAAGAATTGATCAGGAAGACTAAGGCATAGCAGATTCTGGGCTTAAGAAAGTACTATGTGGTATACATATTTGAGGCGATGCTTATAGGACTTCGCAGCGAAGATAATGTTTTAACTAGTAGAAAAGGTTTGTTCAAATCTTCTATTACGTCCAATGTTACCTTAGCTTGAACTCATATAATCGACTCATGAATGAAGCTGTGAAACACGAAAGTTTTCAGAATAATCCTGTCTTTCCTCGTACTGCCGGATATTTTCATCATATACCTAGTAAATCAATGACAAGATCGATAGTCTCACAAAAAATGGACGTGTTGGTGGTTAGTTATTTTAAACGAAATGCCCCAATTCTGTTTACTCTTCTCAGTGTCTCTCTCTCGCTCTCTTTTCTCCCATTTCTCAGTCTTTATCGTCTGAAAACTGAAGTCGTAGTCTCGGGATAAACGGTTTTTGAAGTCATTCTCTGGGCGACTCGCTGTACCTACAATATACCTTTCCAGTAGTCGGCCTATGAGAGATCGATTTGTTAAAGCATTAAGCAATTATCATTAGATAGGTTTTGTCAGAAATTGTAAAAAAGTCGTTCGTAGGAATTTTTAACCGGTATTCATTCACCTATCTCTTGCTCCTCGCAATCTTGTTTCGCAGTACAATGACTGTTTGAAGTCCATCGGGTTAGAAAATGGTCAGTAAGGCTCAAGGGGTTCAGTTCATTGAGTGGCGTTCTGAGGAGAGCTAATTTGATATGCAAATTTACAATCTGGTATTTTTCCCTTTCCTTTCCAGTTACTACCATCACTTTATATGCAGCAATCAATTACCATATTTCTTCCAATAGAAGTCCAGGGCATCTATTTTTTCAATCTGGGCTTGAGGGGGGCGTCTATTGAAAAAAATATTATATTTCTGATTCAGAGACTAAAAAAACCAAATCGGTATATATCAAGTGACTGTTAATATGACAGGGACCAGCTTTGAGCAAAAATGGAGACTTTCCTCCTGTTGTATGGTATTTAATTTCAATGGTGATGTTTGATAGCCTAGCGTTAGGGAGTCAACCCAAGGGTAAATTTGGATGAGGTGTTGCAATGAAGTCGTTGCCGAAAAATTGAAAACCTAAACTGTAAAAGAGTGCGATCTCTTCTCTCTTGCATAACTTTCTTGATTCTGCATTAATTCTAAATATACGCACATTTTCATATTTCTCTCATCCCTTCCTTTCAAATGGTATATAGAAATCCGACTTTGATTTCGTCTTCAGAGTCATACATTTATATTCAAATCTCCCGCCTTATCTCAGTACAAAAATAATTTCAAAAAATTCCGACACGATTTTTGGAAGTCCCAACCTGAATAATTTGAGAATAAAAAGTTTCATCTAATTCTGAAAAATAACTTCGAACTATGCCAATAAAAGCTTGATTATTAGAAGAACCCGATCTTAATGGTATTACTACCGTACTTATGGAAACTGAACGGCCGAATAGTTAAAACCATAAACAGGTATCAACATTTCATCCAAATACTGCGCCTGTTACAGAGAACTGCAGTCAAGTTTTGACAGCAACAACTTTTCCAAATCGCGTTTTCATCATGCATTTTTACAAAACCCAGGTTCACATCACTGTTACGATCACACTTTTCATAAAATCTTACAGATGCGATCAATTATGCTGCCATTTATGATTGCAATTGTCCGAATACCTGTCAGACGGAAAATTGCAAAATTGAGTAATTACAGGGTGGCTCAAAAAAACGTATCGCTGATTCGCATTTCGCGGAGAACAAAAATTATGCCAAACCGAGTACACCGTTGGATAGCCCGTGGCCTAAACTTGCGATTGGTGCAGTTTGTTTTTGGATCCGCCCCCTAGGGGGGGGCCGGGGTACCCCTTAGGTACCAAAAACTGCGTGCTGGGGAGCTGTTCGGGAAAACGGTCGCCATTTTGCACCCAGGTAGAGTTACGAGCTGTGCTATAGCTCATTTTACTCAGCGTGCACTCTTCTACAACATATCAAAAATCCATTTCCGTCGCTCAGTTACTGTAGGAGCTACAGTACGCCAAAGTCGACCAAAAATGCACATTTTCAAACCGGGTAAAAAATCGTAAATCATTTTTCCTTTGCTTTTCAATAACCATTTTGTTTGCTTTCAGCATTTAAACCCTGCTTTATGTTTTCTCTATCAAGAACATTACTTACTCATTCATTTGCGCTCGATAAGTGCGCAATTACCCTATGCCTTAGTAAGTTAGCAGTCAATTTGCGCGCAATTACCCTTTACTTACTACGGTAACATGTTGTCCGGCTTGAAACAATCACTCAAATTTAAACGCACTTTTAAGATTTTGCCGAATTGAAGGCTGAGGAGCGCCAGAAAGCTTTTAACTAAGCTGATTACATTCAGGATTAGAATGAAATGTCAGCAGATACGTCTATTGTGCACAACTGGCTCAAATTTGGGCTCTTCTTTTGTTTATCATCGCTCGATCTCGTCGTTTTTTTTGCTTAGCAGTCATCGTTGAAATACCGCATGAGGCAAGAATGTTTAATGTTGGACTTATGTTACTGATAGCAAATCAAAAAGTCTGCCTAGTTAAAAGCTTTCTGAAGCTCCTTAATCCGTCAATTCGGCGATAATCTTAAAAGTGCGTTTAAATTTGAGTCTTTGTCTCAAACCGGACTTCATTTTACCGTAGTAAGTAAAGGGTAATTGCGCGCAAATTGATTGCTAACTTACCATAGTAAAGGATAAATGCGCACTAATCGACCCCAAATTGAACGAATAAGTAATGTTATTGATAGAGAAAACATAAAGCAGGGTTCGAAACGCTGAAAGCAAAAAAAATGATCATTGAAAAGCAAAGGAAAAATGATTTACGATTTTTTACCCGATTTGTAAATGTGCACTTTTGGCCGACTTTGGCGTACTGTAGCTCCTACAGTAACTGAGCGACAGAAATGGATTTTCGATATGTTGTAGAAGAGTGCACGCTGAGTAAAATGAGCTATAGCACAGCTCGTAACTCTACCTGGGTGCAAAATGGCGACCGTTTTCCCGAACAGCTCTCCAGCACGCAGTTTTTGGTATTTTAGGGGTACCCCGGCCCCCCTAGGAGGCGGATCCAAAAACAAACTGCACCAATCGCAAGTTTAGGCCACGGGCTATCCAACGGTGTACTCGGTTTGGCATAATTTTTGTTCTCCGCGAAATGCGAATCAGCGATAAATTTTTTTGAGCCACCCTGTACAACAGTTCTTTAAAACTGGCTTCAGGATATTGCACAGTTAATTGAATGCTACTTACATATCCGGTATTGGAGCTTGAAAGAAAATCGATAGTAAGCCTCCGCTATTATTGGCATTAAGTTGCCTTCACTTTTATAGAGATGGTTTTTGTTGTCTTCTGGACAGCATACACTGTAAATGTAAAAACGTTATGTCCAACTATATAAGTGAATGAAAAAGTGATTACCGCATGCCTGTAGTTTTGTAGTTTATACTTGTCTTGATTTGCAGAGCATTATAAGCGCAGCCGAAGCTGCACTGAGCGCTATTCTCGATTACGCGAACTTCAACTGTTTTACCTATGGGAGCCTGCAAAAAGTGTGATAGAAAATACAAAGCAGTTTTTTGACGGGCGCCTCTTTCAAAAAGCTGTCGCTATTTATTTATTCAAATTACAATGACGGAAAGCTTGGTGATTGCTTAGTTGCGACGTGCGCATAAAGAACCCATGACGTCGCGTCTGAGGATCGTTTCACAAAATTTCTTAACGCTCAATACTCAGTTTGTATTACTATCACTCGATACTTTAATTTCATTTTTCAAAAATCTGTCATCCTCAACACTCAATGCTAACTAGTTTATGTTCTATGAAAGTCAATAAACTCCGTTCTTAACTCTAGTGTCCAAATTAACTCAATACTTTGTGCTCAGTATTCGATACTCAATTCATTTATTGAGCCCTGAACTTTATCGAGTTTAGTGTTGATTATTGAGTGCTAGGTAGTTTTCTTAAACAGGCGGCAGCTGTGATAACAATGGCTTTGTGAAATCGGCCACTAACTACCATGATGTGCCATGAGCAGACAACAGGCTCCCAAATTGCTGAATTTCTATCGGTCGGCAGATTTTGTCCAGCGGACTCTTCGAGTAGCTGCCAGTCCTCGCTTGCAGTTAAACGCTGTCCGCAGTTGTCACCCTGAGTTTTCTGCGGATCGCTGCACAAGTCCCCTCCAAAGCCAGTTGGACAAATACACTTATTGCAGTTTTTGGGGTTAGGATATCCTCCATTGTGGCAGCTCGTTGTAGCTGCAGTGCATGTGTCTAAATAGAACCGAAATTGCCTAACAATAGCCCATCAGCATTTTAAGAGGAAAAATATTTAGCATTTAATTTAATTTCGTTCTATGAGATACTAATTGCTACTGTGCTTATTTCTAGTCCACATTTATTGTTATTACTCCTCTCATTAGGTACGCGGGCATTACATGCTTATTCTAGTGTTGAGCGTTTCAAAATTAGGTACGCAAAGTTGCTTGTTTACCTCAATCACTTCTGTAAGCTAAGTAATTTTTCTGTGGCTAGTTTTGATTTGGGCTAATATACATAACTTGCTTCTGTTCTTAGAGGAAAAGTAAGTTTCCTAACGTTTGTCCCGCTAAGTCGCAGGGTTAACTTTTCGCTGTTGGGTTTGAGCCTGCCATATGAATGCGATAGTAAAATAGTAAGGTTGACCGTCGCATGCCTGACACTGGGATGTTGCCAATGTGGAAACTACCGCAGCGAAGCTGCTACCAATTCCCCGACCCGCGAAGGGAAGAGCACCTTGGTTGGGCGAGGGGTCGCCCTCAGCGGAAATTGAACCCGCGTCCTTGAGACTGGTATGTGGTGTTTCAGATCATTACAACATTCGACCCATATCTATTCTCAGAGTCATCTTCATAGAACTAAGCAGACTAGGTGAAAATAAGTAAATTAGGCACATATCGTATTTACGAAGATAGTAGTGCTGTATTTCTATTGTTTCAATCCCTCACTATCCTGTGCTACTATTTCGCATGTACTTCAATTTTCGTCAATGCGGTAGTTTACCTACAGTAGACAGAGTTTATATCTATTTCGCTTATAACGGGTGTACCAGAAATAACAGCGGGTTCAGTATTTCTCAATTATCTCAGTTAGCTTTGTTCGGTTTGACTTGCGGATTTTCTTAAAATATTTCTCGTTGAATTTTGAACAAAAATTAACCATTGATAAATATAAACAATAATGACCCCTTCTTCATTTAATCAAAAGTGAAGACCTTTAAAAGTGGTTACTTTCTAAATAAAATTAGCGACGATCCGGCAAAACACTTCAAGTTTTAAACGACGCCTTCGACCTTTGAGCAATCGACTGTTTATGAAATATAATAGCTAAAACTAGCTCCATTCAACTCTTGAAACTTTCTAAATGCCCCTGCGCAGCTATTTCTGAGTTGGGCATACACGAGAAAAAGCGCGTTCTGAAACGAAAATGGCATGTGTCTGCTCGAAAGTGAACTGGACGTCTCAACTTGACGAATCAGAAAAGGCTGTGCCATATTCATGTAAAGATGAAGGTTGAGATCATCTCTGAGTAGGGGGGGGGGAAGTGCTTTGGAAAGAAAAATCCAGTTTACAGGACAACTTTTGAACAGACACATGCCACATTCGTTTAAACCTATTCTCGTTCTTTCTTATGTTTCCCTTGGAACGAGATCAGCGCGGAATTCGGAAGGAGTTAACAGTTAAAAAGAGCAAGTCTCAGTGATCATTTTGCACTATTGCTTGATTTTTGCAAGGCTCACAGCACCGTGTAAAAGTCGAAAGTTCTCCGCCTAACCATCGCCATTTTTCCGTTTAGAAAGTAACCACTTTTGAAGGTGTTCACTTTTGACTCCCTAAAGAAGTCATAAATAGCTATATTTAGTGAATGATAGGATATTGTTAAGAATTCAACGGGGAATCCTTTGGAAAAAAAAACTGCTAGTCAAACCGATCAAAACTAACTGAGATAATCAAAACACTGAACCCGCCATTATTTCTGGCACTTCGGTTACTAGTAATTGCGGCCGGTTCCTCAATTATCGGCACAAACAATTTCTAATTTAATCAATAAAGGACCTACTCTTTTTAAAATGCCGAACACTGTCTTAAACCGAGGTGCTTTTGGGAAAATCAAAATGTTGTTGTTATGGAATGAAAGTATTACAGGGTAGCGCAACTTTTCCTGACACATTTGTTTTCTAAGTCGTTCTTTTCAGAGTAGTTCAATCTGAACGTTTCATAGCTCATTCGAAAGCTGAGAGTATGGCCATTTTTGCCGTAAAAATCCTTATTTTACATCTTTCATACTGATACGAAATTTGTAACTACTGAAAAACCGTGGTTTTTTCGAACTCTTTCAACATAAAAGTTTTTTTTGAAATTTGTTTTCATTGCTTTTTATTGACTCACGACATCAGAAATCATCTTTTAATGAGAAAAGCACCAAATAAAGAAAATTAAAAATTTCTACAAACATCTTTAACCTTATTCAATTTCAACGTTCACCCTTACCGCTAAGCGCACTCCTTGAAGCGGCGTTTGTAATCACCAATTGTTCGCTCAATCATCGCCTGGGAGAGGACTTTACACTCTTGCACAAACCGTTCCCGCAAGGTTGAAAAAAGAAATAGTCAAGAAGTTGAAAAACGTTCGAAAAAAATGGTTTCTCAAAAACTGAAAATTTTGTATTAGGACCGAAGATTAAAATAATCATGCATTTTACAGTGAAAATGGCCATACGCTCAGCTTTAAAATGAGCTATGAAACGTCTGGATTGGACAACTCTGAGCGGAATGACTTACAAAACAAATGTGTCAGAAAAAGTTGCGCCACCCTGTACTTTATATGTGCAGACGCAAAAAGGTTGCATGTGGCTATAACTGCGACGACAATGCTTTGACTCAGTCCAATCTCACTAGCTTTGGGGCCAATTTCATAAAATTAATGTTATGTGATGAAATTTAATTAATATAAATGTAATTAAGTGTAATTCGTAATCGTAATCGTAATTGGCCTGTAGTCAGTTATCCCTGCGGATAACGCAGGTCACAGCACTCCCGCCATCGCCTGCGGTCGCTAGCTAATCGTCGCCACTGTCTGCCACATTCTTTTGCAATCGAGTCCTCCCATCGGGTGGCTGGACGTCCTTGGGGTGCGCTTGATGTCGCGAGGGAACCATTCAGTTACAGAACTCGTCCATCTATCATCAGTCTTTCGAGCTACATGCCCGGCCCAGCGCAGCTTGCTTTTGGTGGCTGCGTGGATAACGTCCCTTACTTTCGACATCTCACGAATACGCTTGTCTGGGATGCGATCCCGAAGAGAGACCTTTAACAGGCGCCTTTCCATAGCTCGCTTGGTGACTGCAAGCTTCTCAGCGTCTTTCTTTGTCAGGGACCATGTTTCACTGCCATAGATGAGTGCTGGGATGCCTGTCGAGTTGAAGAGATGAGCACGGAGTTTGGGGTCTGACGTTGAGATTGCTGGCTCTCGAATTGACGCAAAGCTAATCCATGCTGCCTTTCGGCGTCGTGCAAGCTCGCGGCTGATGTCATGATTCATTGTCAATTCCTGGCCGAGGTAGACATAGCTGGAGACTTCTTCAAGGGCATCATCATCAACCTTGATTGAATCTGCATCTGCATGCTGATTTCGCANCGTCGTGCAAGCTCGCGGCTGATGTCATGATTCATTGTCAGTTCCTGGCCGAGGTAGACATAGCTGGAGACTTCTTCAAGGGCATCATCATCAACCTTGATTGAATCTGCATCTGCATGCTGATTTCGCATCCACTTCGTCTTTGCGCGGTTCATCCTGAGTCCAACTGCCTTGCTGTTGCGGTCGAGGTCGTTGAGCAACTTCTGGACGTCTGCTGTACTGTCTCCAATGAGAACAATGTCGTCTGCAAATCGGAGGTGGGTGAGCTTCTGCCCATCAATGTTGAGACCGCCAGTGAGTTCCATTTGTCGAAAGACATCTTCAAGGCAAGCAGTGAAGAGCTTGGGGGAGATGGTGTCGCCTTGTCTGACGCCTCGTCCAATTGGAATCCTCAGCGGTTTGTAGAACAGCGTGATGTCTGTCATACAGTCATTGTTGAGCTCCTGAAGCAGGGCAATGTAGTCGTTGTCAAATCCTTGTCGATGTAGAGCCTGTAGAACCGCGTTGAACTCGACGCTGTCGAATGCCTTTTCATAGTCCACAAAGGCAAGGACGAGTGGCGTCTTGTACTCCCGATATCTCTCGATTAGCTGGTTGAGCACCTGGATGTGGTCAATTGTGCTGTATCCGCTATGGAAGCCAGCCTGCTCCTTTGGCTGTTGTTCATCAAACTCCCTTGTTAAGCGGTTCAGGATGATCTATGTGAAGAGCTTGTAGAGAGAGGATAGAAGGCAGATCGGGCGGTAGTTCTTGAGCTCTTCCTTGTCGCCTTTCTTGAATAGCAGGATGGTCTTGGACTCTTTCCATGCTGCTGGCGTTCTGAGAGACTGGGCGTACTGGCTGAAGTGACTTGCGATGGCTTGCCATAAAGTTGGTCCTCCTGCCTTGAGCATCTCGATCTCAATCCTGTCCTTTCCTGGTGCCTTGTCATTTTCCGCTTGCTGGAGAGCATAGCGTACTTCACTGTTGAGGACATCAGGGATGCTTGTTGGAGTTGACCGGCAGATTAGCGGGGAGTCGATGGGCACCTTTGACTTGAAGAGGCTCGTGTAGAATGCAGTGCATTCCTGCTCCATTCCAGTTCGCGTCTTGGTCTTCAGGCCAGTAGATGTTGTCAGTGAGGACATCTGTACGCGTTGCTGGACAAGGTTGCGTTGGCACTTCCTGAGGCTGCGATGCTTTTCTGCCGTATCGAGGAGAGCTTGCCGTCGGAATGCGTCGTGGTCTTCCTTCAGTTGATGGCAAATCAGCTTGCACAGGAGATGATACTCAACATTGTTGGCTGTGATCCACTTCGTCTGACGCCTCTGATCAAGGAGTGCCCGAGTCGAGCTGGAGATCCTCTTCTGTTGGTGGTTGTCGCAGGGGACCTCAGACTGTTGCCGGCAGTGCCTCAGCTGATCTACAAACTTGTTGTAGTCATCGTTGAGATCTTCATTGAGTGTCCAGTCGGACGCGTCCACGTGCTGTAGAAAGACTTTGGCGTCGAAGGTCATCTTCTTTTGGCCAGCGTTGGATATCGCAAGTGCCTTCTTTTCCACCTTTGCATCTAGGACGATTCTTGCGCGGATGAGCCGATGGTCGCTGCCAGTTGAGAATGCCCTTCCAATCGCAGTCACATCTTGGACGATCTGGAGTCGGTTGGTGAGGATGTAGTCGATCTCGTTCTTTGTCTCGCCATTAGGGGATATCCAGGTCCATCGTCGGCCGGCTCTCTTCTGGAAGAAGGTGTTTGCAACAAAGAGTCTTCTTGATTCAGCCATTGCTGCCAGGCGCTTGCCTCGTTTGTTGCGGTCTCCTCCAAAGGGTCCAATGAACGTCTCGTCATCCTGCCTGCGTCCGACTTTCGCATTGAAGTCCCCCATAACGACTAGATAGGTGGAGCGCTTGTTGATCTCTTCTTCAAGGTCGTCGTAGAAGCGTTCAATTTCTTCATCGTCTGCTGCTGATGTTGGTGCATAGACTTGGATGATGCATAGTGTTTGCTGCTTCTGGAGGTTGATCGTCAGCACCCCTATTCTTGGCCTTAAGACATCCAGCGAGTCGATGGATTTGGACCACTCCTTAGAGACTATGAATCCAATCCCACCAACGTTTCTTGGATCTTCTCTGACCCCCAGGGCCACTTTCGATCCATCTTTCCATTCTGCATAGAGGTCTTTCTGTCGTCGTGTTTCGCATAGCCCGAGAATGTCGCAAGCAATCTGGCTCTTTTCTTCTATGATTGCTGCTAGGTCGGTCTCTCTTGCTATAGTTCTAGCGTTGAAGGTGGCAATCGATAGGGATAGCTTGTTGGTGCTAGTTCCATTTAGCGGCCTTCTACCTGAGATTCTAGCGGCCCCTCGTTTACAGCCTGGTCGTCCCGCCGCTGTGGGATGGGCATGTAAACGCGCAGGGTACTGGGGTCCTTTTCTGAGTGCTGTCGTAGCCATTGATTTGACCGTTCATTAGCTGGCTGGGCTTCTAGACCGGTACCTCCTTTATTTAGCTAGGCCCAACTGGGTGTAACCCAGTTGGAAGTTGACCACCTTCTCAGCTTAGTTGGTCTTGCCAGGGTATACACCCCGCCGTACTTTGCTGGCCAACACCCAGGGTCATCCTCTTGCCACTATGAGGCATAAAGGTAGGATTTGAGAGGGAAATGTAATTAATGTAATTAATATAAATGTAAAAATGTAACACATTTGCATTTTATATTTACATTAGTTTTATGAAGATGGCCCGTGTGCATTAATCCATCCTTTTCTTATTATTGAGCCAAAGAGTTGTCGTTGTTCAACTGAGTCGGTCAGAGTCAAAGAGTTTTCACTGCGGTGAAAACCAACATTGTTGCACTTGCGCGAGGACCGCAACTCGCTCACTCAAATCTGTTTAATATTCTCATTTTAATTCAACGGCTTCAATCTGACGCGTATAATACTCACACTCCTGGTGAAGACATGGAGGAGCCAACTTACCTAAGCATTCGTAGTGTCTGTTAGCTTGATGGACATCGAAGAAAGAAGGCGCAGTGCGTTGTCCCATCGTTTGTTGATAAAGCTCATTCGTCGCAACCAGCACATTGAGATTTTTGTCCCTTGTAAAATCGTCGGCCGCATAATGCATTATACTACCATACTCATAGGGGATATTGTACATTTTGATAGAATTTGCAGTTTGCTTAGCAAAATTTCCTTCTTTTCCGAATTGAACATTCTTCAAATGCACCTGGATGAAGTTGTCGCGATCAGAGCGCATCTGTTCATGCCAAAATCCCAAAGCGTGTCCGACTTCGTGAGAAACTATTCCGAATCCGAGCTGAAAACTTATGAGATTGTCCAAAATACTCATCCATGTCACCTAGCATAAAAATAACACTGTGTCTCATAGAACATTTTTGGAACGGCCATTACTCAAGGGTTCATATACTACTGGATACGTCCCGTTCTATTCTAATACGGTATAACGCTGTGCGGTATCGTAAAAAATTTTCAGCTTAAAATTTCGTGAATCGCGAGAGGACTGTAGCCTATTCGAGCTTTCTTGCGACAATTTCAATAAAATTTACAGCGGAAGGCGCTAAATAGATCTCTCGTATTTCTCTTACTTACAGTAAACAGGATGGCCCAAAAAAGGAACACCGTACACGATGTCTTTTTCTCAGGAACCACCGGACCAAATAACATCAAATATTAACTAGGCATGTATCAATACATCCCGAGTGATGCGCTAAATTTCAAAGCGATCGGTTTTTCCTGATAGTTAAACGAGCAATTTGTTTCTATGTGATTCAAAAATCAGGACTAAAACACGATTTTTAAACAGTGAGCCATAAGCAATAGTATAACGTGACCATCAGAACAAACGGATCGCTTCGAAATTTTGACACATCATATAGGATACATAAATACATGTTCAACTAAAATATCACGTAATTTGGTCCAGTGAATCCGGAGAAAAAGACATAGTTTACGGGGTTCCTTTTTTATTGAGCCACCCTGTAAATAGAAAGTACTGATAATATTTGCTGTATCATGAAGCATTTGAGATAGTGAGCGCATATTACGAAAAGTAATAGGGGAAGGTAGGAGTAGCACTGAAAAGCCTCAGCAATATGAGCGATTAGTAAAACTAATCGACGAAGTCTGAAATTAAAAAACTGAAATATGGCGGAAGTTATACCTAAGGCTTTGAGATAAAAGTGAAAAAGTCATAGACAGCATGAATCTGCTTGCCGGGTCGAATGCACTTTTAAAGCGGTTTTATACTGTATTAATTATGTTACTGTAAATTCTGCCAATGTCGCAGACATTTTTCGAAAGATAAACTATACAGGAATTTTCAGCTTAGTGCTAAACTGAGCGAAAAAGTGCGTGCACTCCATTACGATGAAAGCTTCCTTCTCGTAGACATTAATCAATGGCAAATCGCCGCCAATCGAAACCTTTTTTGCATTGTGATCTTGTTATACGATATTGCATGTGATTCTTAGCTTAATCACGCGCTTGGCTGTCTTGCTATATAACGCCTGCGCTGCTTATGAATTACAGAAAATGGACCGCGTTAAGTGCGTAAGTTCTGCTTCGTGCACCAATTGTAACTTACATGTTCGCAACCATCACCAACTGATAATTCTTGAATTCCGCCAATTCGACCGAGCTTTGAGTAGCAACCGTCGTCGTTAATGAAATGAATAACATCTTTGTTATTTTTCAGCACTTCGACTTCCTCGAATGTCAGGCATGTATGGTGCTGCCAAAAGTTCAATGCACTAGCAATTACTTGTTTTTTCGCGGGTGCTGAAAGTGCAGCTTTTGACTGGCCTAATCTCACAAAGCTGTTGAAATGACAATTACTGTGAACGCTGACTGGTCGATTCTGGTGTGAGCGTGAGAGTCCCTCTCCGCTCATATCACAATCCGTCAATCAGCGCACTTGCCACAATTGTATTGACAACAGTTTCGCAAATTATTCTTAGGTTTAGTAAATCTTATTCAAATAACGTACTTAGATCTGCAGAAATGTAGTATGAAATGGGTTGTTTGGTGGACCACTTGCGTTTACGATCTGATATGACCTTTCGCTTTATTCTGCGATGCAGGCTCGTTTCGTCGGGAGTTGCCTCCGAAGAGCTGGAATCACTGTCATCGTCATTTTCATCAGCGCTGAGTAGATCGTCGACCTGCTCCTCAGTGAGCAGAATATCAGACTGATACAAATATTCATCGATGCGCTCATTGATCTTTTCGACTGAAGCAAACACGGAGCGCGTAATATTCCTATACGATGGGCGTCGAGGCATTGCCTGCAATATTTATGAGCGATACTTTTGGGGTACAAAGCATCCAAGCAAAGATGGCATCGGATCAGCTTTACCATCCCACCCTAGACCAAACCAGAGCATGGTTGCCTCAGAATCTATGGAAAATCAATGATATCAGCAGATAAAAAAGGTATATATAATTCAGTAGTATTCCGATAATTCTACAACAGACGAGTTACTGATTTCATTAATTAACGTCAAAATATCATTTTCCATCCATAAATCTTTGTAGACACACGGATATGATATCACAAATCAGCAATATCATATTATGAACCAATCGTAAAATAAAATGAGATAATTAATCATTCACTGCTCTCAATGAATATTTGAGCACTGTCGAGCCTGTAAGGCTACAGTACAGTTTCGAATCCCACTGACTTGAACATTTACAGGGTGGCCCAAAAAGGATCCTTTGATTATAACTTGCTTCTAAGTAGGTGTTTCGGTCTGAAATTTTAGGTGAAGAAACATTTAGTGATGAGCTATTCGTGGGACAAGTTTGTCTTCCAGAGACCCTAGGATTTTGTGTTGGGATCCAAGTACACCAGCCATAGTGAGCCGTAGGTCGAGCGCCATTCAATTCAACGATTCAAAATTTCTCTAGCGGCATGTCTTCCATTATCGAAGTTTTAATCTCGAAGAGCTCTTCTTTTGAGAAAACCATTTGTTGCGAAAACTTTTTCAAATCAGTCTTTGGGCTTTTAATTTTAATTTTCAGGAGTGTCTGGTCCCAACACGAAATCCAGAGGTCTTCAGAAGCAAAACTCGGCCCACTAATAGCTCATCAATAGATGCATCTCTGCCTAAAATTTCAGGCCGGAATACTTACTTAGAAGCGAGCTACGATTAAAGATCCTTTTTTTGGGCCACCCTGTTAGCTGAAACCGCATCCGACTTTTCTTGCTGGATTGGCCCGATACGATTGTTACTTTTTCAATCAATACCTGCAATGGTACGTCCCTGACTTCTTGCCGGGCTCTAGCTGCATTAGCGATTTTCAGTTTCTTCAGTTTCTCTCGCATCAATTCTAACTGAGGATTTGTTTTCATCAAACCAACATCTTTGTCCTGCAAGTTTTTTTGATAATTAAAGGGAATTTGGGTCACCCTACCTCGACTGAAACGTACCGTAAATATTTTTCAGCCTCCTTTGTTATGATCACCTTTAAACGATAATCATTTTTACTCTAATGAACTTATCGTTAAGCAGCCTTGTCAAATACGGTTAAAAATAATGTAGGGTAAAGTCTACAGATTTTGAAATGACCGCAGTTCCCTTTGAAACGAGGAAAGAGCAAAGCGAGACTGATAGATATTAGCAGCATTCGCGTATAACAACTAACCTCTGTGCTTAAATCGAAATCCGCCTCGTCGTTATCTTCGTCATCGATAGGAACAGGAATCGCTCGAATGAGCACGGCGGTCAATAATACCGCGTAAAATGTCAAAAATAGGAGTCGCATTTTGTACTGCAAGAAATTCGTTTATTATTTTCGCTTTGACAAGGACACTTTCCAGTTCTTAGAGGAAATTTTTTGGAATTGATCTAACTAGATGAACGTCCTGAATAGAGTGAAAATGATATATCATTCATCCGAGTTACTCTCAGGTCGATTTCACACATAGTTGTCGTGATAACTGTAGGGATTGCCATTGCGGAAAGCGCGCTGATTGGTCACATGCGGCGTAACGGGAGGATTATTTTACCGCACATTATAACTGACCAATCAGTACGCTTTCCGCTATTGCAACAGCAAACTTTTGTCATGATAACAGTTTCGAGTCATTGGCCTAGTCAGCACCTCGTGAGAGAGGGTGAAATATCAAAATATGCATTCCTACTTTGACAGCTCAATCATTCCTGCTTCCTAATATGAAATGATAATACTGAAGCGCCTTGATAAAGTTTAACGCTGGTCTGACTGACACTGAGCGGTGTGATTGAAGGATTGCAGTAGGGTTAACTTTAAGAGTGGAACAAAATAGCTGTTTGATGAGCTGATACACCCCTTTTTGGTAAACAACTGTGGACGGCACTTACATCCTACTGCAACTGTAACTACGATATCAAGTATCGATTAATAGCGTATCAAATCTTACTAAGCAAACAAACCAACTTACATTCTTTTGGATCTGTCTGTATGCCCACGTTGATGTTCTGTATGAGTCGTACTGCATAGTGATTGCTTGCATTTTATGACGGCTTGTTGAAATGATAAGATTAGCTATTGCGCTGCTTTAACGCGCCGCGCTATTCGCCAGAGTTTTCCCATGTAACTGCTGCGAGACTCTTCGTCCCTCATAATGAAATAAATACCCGAATAATTTTAGCTTCTCAGGAGCCTTCCAAAAGCTACAGTTATTCGGTCTGCTTTTACCGGGTTCGCATAGAGTGCAAAGCATAAATGAAAAAGTCGGGAGCCAGCCAAATGCCACAATTATCAGGAGTGCAATACCGCTGGTTATACTGTTCTCTAGAGTTGCGAAAGAAAATTTGCAACTCAATAGTTAGTTGCGAAATGAAATGACAACTTTGCAGCTCCTTTAAATTCAAAGAACATGACAAGCGCTATAGAGAAAAATGGGGAAAGAGGGTCAAATGAGGAATCAGTTTGCGTACATTTTGCGATTTTCCTGCCTTTTTTGACATTTGTCAGACCACCGAAAATGATAATCGACTTTGCCTTAAAAGGGATTATATCAAGCAAACAACGCTTGTGCTCAAATATTAGCATACGCTCACAAATTCTTGGCATCTAGGATCATATTAAAATTTTACTTCAAACGCGCCAAATTTTATATATTTAATTACAAGCGACAGGATAGTGTCCCAAGACTATTTATTTCTATTTATTCCTCTTATCGCTATTATCAACAACATAAGGTTATTGGACATAGGTAGCAAAGGATGAACACAACTTTGGCCACTCTGAGGTACATACAACGTGAGTCCAATCACTACTGGGAGGAATCACCACTCTAAAGTCATCTGCGTATCGGGTGCGGGGACGTCCACGGGGGCGCTTGCCAAGGGGAGTCCAGCAAAGGAGTCGGGTGTCCCAGCGTATTTCGCCTTCTCGTAGCTGCATCTTGTAGCGTGGCGCCACTTGCGGGTACGGCAGGCGGTTATGACGTCTTTCAGCTTCGTCTGTTGTTGCAGCCAGTCACTTGAGCGCTTGTCCCACTGTCGACTGCCGAGAAACTGCCGCTCAAGCGCGCGTTGACAGTGGGCAAGGCGCGTCTCGGCCGCCTTCGTGAGTGCCCAGGACTCGCAGCCGTAGAGGAGAGCCGGCGTGATGCATTGCTGGTAGTACCGGCGCTTGACGGACATCGGTGTGCGCTTGTTGGTGAGCAGAAGGCGGGCTCGGCGGAAGGTTGCCCAAGCTGAT
>NIUQ01003145.1:0-18694 GCA_002796945.1 Plectus sambesii
CCTTGTGATCAGACTATAGCGTGCGCCGATCAAGTGCTATTTTATAAATCAAAGTTGCGGAATGTAAAGATTGAGTAGTTACGCTGGCGAAGTGAACGTGACACAATTAGAGGCGTTAGGACAAGAGGGCCATATGTATGTTTTGGTAACTGTTCTCAAAATCTCGCCATGTTCATTTTGCCACTATACTCTGCCAAACCCTTAACTTTAACTGGAGAAATCTGCTTGCATAGGATTCATTTTTCTCAACTTTGATTCATCACACTACTCATTTGCCTAATCTTATCCAATCGTTTCCGAATCCTGTTACCTGATCTTCCCCCACTGTCATTCCTTTTTCTTACAGCTCCTGTGTTAGTTTCATTGACCTCAAAAGGTTGCGCTGGAGTCAAAAAAGATGGGGTAACGCCTTTCCTTGCGTTGCGATAGTCTCAGAGGTCAAGAAGCGCCCGACAGGCTGGTGAAACGAGGTGGAACGTCGCAAGGAACGGCATTTGTCAGGAAATTCTCCAGCGCCCTTTGCCACACAAATCACCGCTACTTCCCTGATACTAATATAACTTTACATACTTTGCACGCCTCAATAAGCTTTATGCTTATTTAAATGAGCTCCTTTCTTTTAATTAACCAGGACTGACCAGGTGCCGTTATAATCACTTTCGCTTCTAACATATGGTTTTGCAGTCGTGAGTTGTCCAATTTAATTTAATTCCGTTGATCAAGGAAAGGTTTCGTCATTGGTATGAAATATAAGATGCCCATGAATCTATTCAAATTTTTGTCTGCTAACACCTGTGATGCTTGAGCAAATTTCTAAATAATTGTGAAATGAGCTCGATGAAATTTGATAAGCAGCGGCTCAGGCATTCAATATTAATCAGCAGACAAAACCTTGAAAAGACGCACTAACATCACATAGCTTCCACCGAGCTAGGCAGTAGAAGTTTTGATGTGAAAATGTGAACTTTTCAGGCCGAACCCCTGCATTTCATGAATATTGCACTGTTAAGGGATCCAAAGGCGAACAATTTTTACCTGACTCGCGCGTTATCACAACGTTGCACGCTCTATACTCGCGTTTTTTTACGCATTTACGTCTATTTGTTGAATTCTGTAGGTCAGGTCTACTACATAAGCATCTTTGCGGATCTTATCTTCCATAACTCCTCAGGAAGTCGCAACTTAGCCATTTAGCCTTCTTTTATGACAGCTCGCAGACCAAAGCTGCCACTCTAGCTAAAATTTTCGGCTGAAATTGGAGGAGGAGCGCGAAATGAAATCGTCGCCTAAGCGATACGGACTGCGCGTAGATTGCGGATGAGCGCGTTCGCTCGTTGGCGACTTCTTACTCGAGCATGCGTCTCTGCTCTTATTTAGCGCCGTCGCCGCGCGAAAAGTCAGTTACCGCCGGAGAGAAAGCGAGCGAGGGAGAGAGAGAGAGAGAGCGAGAGAGAGAGAGGGAGAAACGGAAGCTCGTCGACTTCTCGTCCGTCGTCTGCCGTCGTCTGCCTTCGATTCAGCCAGCCGATCATTCACTACTGTGGTTCCTCGCTGAGCTGACCTAGTCGACCAAGTCATATTTGGTCGCTCGGTGCTAACCACTTCATTTGCTCAATGTAAGATAAGTTACTATATTCAGCGCGCTGGCTGGTCGTCCATTCGAAATCATTTCAAGGAGAGCGAACAAAATCGGTGAAAAATTAGAATGCCTAAATGCAAATCGTCCAGTATTTCTAAGCGTGCGCGTTAGTGGAACTGGTAAAAATTTTAAATCATATAATAATAAACGAAAAAACGAAAAAACTCTACAGGCTATACGCAAAATTTGCGTGACCTATCGCAAATCATTTTAGTGTTTCACTTTGTATGGCCAAAAATGCTCGCTGCAACTGAAAAGATTTCGCATTGGCCGCCAACCGATAAGCTCTTTTCCGTTGATAATTGGTTGTCCAATCACTCCTATTCGGCAATGAATATTTGTACTTCATGATACTGGAATAATGTTACAATCCGACAGAGTTCATGTAAAATGGTGGGATGAATTGTAAGTGAACGACGTCTCAGAGTTCAGCTCAAAAATTATTGTGTTGTTCAATATTGCACTATTTTTGAGCGTCCGTCTTGAGCTTACTTTGTGTTTGATTTGGAGAATTTGGACTGCTAGCCATATTTACGTAATTTTATTTCACATTAATAACATTAAGAAATAAGGTTAACATGAAGTGGGTTTTTGTCGAATCCGTAAACCAAATTTCACACCTTTCCGGGCGTCTGTCTAACTCCAACCGGAAAACGTTCTTGAACATGCGTAAGCGTTCATTAGAGAATGTAAAATTGTAGTGAGTGCGGGGAAACCATTAGAGCAAAAGCATTACTCATGCTTTAGCCATTAAAACGTATCGTAAACAACAAGTACATTAATAGAACTGTAACGTATGTTCCGAAATTGACAAACGCTAGAGCCCAATTTATAATCCGCTTCTACAACATGCTAGCAGAAGTATCGAACGAGTCAATAGTTGATCTTTTCATCATGAAAAATTAATTTACCTAGCCGTGAGGTCTTCTCATTAATTCTCCAGGCATCTATACGGGAACCGCGATACATCAAATCGCAGTCGCGCGTCACATTTTTGATCGTTTATCCGTCATTATGAACCGTTTTCTCTGTATTTCCCTATTAGGGGCTAGTTAACGCCATATGTTTGAGGCGCAAATGTGGCGGGGGAACTGTTCTTTGCTTTCTTCAAAAGTTCAAATATTCTGACGAACAACAGTGATTTGCTAACGTTGACTATAATTTGTTAATAACTTCTTCAAAAAATCGACACACGCGGACGTCAGAAAGCTGGCTCTTTCAACTGCTAAATTTAACAGCAAATAATTCCTTGCTAAATTATCTGGATGTCCAGGTATTGTTTTGTTCAAATTTTGTTCTCAAGAGTTTCCATATCAGTTTTCATTTGCAATTCAGCGCAATCTCCCCTAAAACTGTGACGCTGACCCGGAGATCGTTCTTGATAATTATGGGAGAAATTTGAAATGAACATATCAGGTTGGCTTCAATCAGTCCTTCACAGGTAGGGCTGCGTGTCTGTTAGCACAAATGTAGTAGCAATTTGGCATCATTCTCTCTATTGAACCTCAGCATCAAAGTATAGGTTTTGCAGTTTAGTATTGTCGATATTTGAAATTCATACTATTACTATTAGTTTTATTGTAGACCACAGTGCACAATAGAAATAATTGCGTTTACACGAGTTGAAATGGCGCATTATTGAAAAAAAATGGCGTTAGGGTTCATCGCGATCAGCCCTGTAAGAGCGGTACTTTCGCTACTTTTACGGAGCGGAATATCTCATAAGCATAGTAGTAGGCTATTGCTATAGCAAAACCATCGCAATTTTTGTTGTTTTCTTCGAAATAGCTGTAACTGCTAAAAATTTATGCGTGATATTTACTAAAAGTTATTTCGACTAGGAAATTTGGTCGTTTACATTTTCTTCTTTTTGCGCTTCGAATATGTAACTAAACAAAGAGATAATAGCAGAGTGCTGAGGAAACTACTTTAGAAACTGAAGTGGTACCCGATTCAGACAAGCTATTTTACGGCACCGGTTATAAATAATCAGTATGCTGTGTAATCCATAGTAAGTTTGTCGATAACCACATTGTAAATCTGGACAAGTTTCGCTTATGCATGCATAGTTGTGCGGCCGCTCAACTAGGAAAGAAATTTGCCCATTCCGCGTCGCTGTTCATTGGCAGCATTACAGCGGAACAAGAAATCAATAACGGCATCCTGACTATATCCTATGAGTGCGCCATTTGAAGCTGAAACGCTGATTTTTTGATGTCACAACATTTATCATTTAACCTTGGCCAACTTTTCTGCCAAAGTATGCGCGCAAAATATCTTCGACTGCCTCGACGGTCTCTAAAACGTTTAGTGGAAGGAACAGCGCTGTACAACTGAAGCAATGGCAGATTGAAATGCATGCAAATGTCACAAGCAATTGCATGAACTTTTGTAAATGTCGTATCAAGAATGAACCTAATTTATAATACTTACATTACTGAAACTGTATTTCAATTACATGCGCGAAAAGTGCAACGATTGGTCAGTTGTGACGCGTGCATGACGCGCTTTTTCCCCGCGCACGTCACAACCGACCAGGCACCGCAACTCCGGTAGTCATAATTGCACCAGTTGTAGCTTTAACAGTATTATAAAACAGGCTTTTGTACGTAACGATTGACTGTAAATAGGTATTTTGGAAGCTTTACGCAATCTACACCATTTCGCAGATTATGTAAATTACACTGTTTTGCAACAGTCGTTCACTGCGCCTAAAATGGTTTCAGAATGCCCAAATGTCTAGACTTAGGCTTAGATGCCGTTATTATACAGTACCAAGTGGTGAGACTAATGCGACTGCGAGAAAGTTTTATTATTTGCCGCCTTGCTTACGTATCATTATTGTTCGTATCCTGCTTAAAGTTGGGCTTCATGCAATTTGATTTCAGCGTGATGCTGTGGACCAGCAGCAATGGCAGTAGTCCGTCGCCGGACGATTCAGTGGCCGATTCGACGACGCGACTCTGCCTCGGCCTCGGTCACGTCTTCATCGCCCTCGTCTTGGTCGTCATGATCATCACCACTGTCTTCGGCAACATTTTGGTCCGTATTCAAGACGAATAGAGCACTTTTATGCTCTTAAAGACGAAGCTTTGTCGATAGAGTTCGTGAAGGGGACTATTTCGCTGCCAACTCAACTGCTAACAACAGGGTTAAGATCACGTCGCAGCCGGTGATGTGACGATAAATGTGCCTAGAGTTAAAATATCATCAGTTTAGTGTTTCCCCCTCATTTAAATTCTGCGGATGTGGCAGTTTAAACACTATTTTAGACAAATCAGATAACAACATTCAGCGTTTAAATAAGATACAATATTTTTCGTATTCACATATCTGCTGATAGATGGAGTAAAAGCCTGCATGAAACTATGCGGTGACCTCAAAAAATATTTTTCCCAATTAGCGGTAAATCATAGGAGGGGGGAGGGGAGCGAGTCTAGCTGCTAATTTTGAGATTTATATAACTGCTGAACGCTGACTCCTTGGATTAGTTTCACAGAACTGTTGCGAATTAATAACTCAACAGCCTTTTTTAGGAAGCACAGAATTAAGAAACTGTAATGTCATACATAACAGTTAAGATCTCAATTTTTCAACAGCTCCATGCAGCAGTGCCCCTAATGTTATCGTTTTAGGTGGTGCTTAGCGTGTTCGTCTACAAGCGAATGCGCACATTTACCAATATTCTGCTGACATCATTGGCAACGGCTGATCTGCTTGTCGGGCTGGTGGTGATGCCGTTATCGCTGCTCGATCTGCTGCATCAGCACGATTGGCCGTTCGGCAAATTTCTGTGTGGTATTTGGGCGACGTCAGACGTACTTTTGTGTACTGCATCAATACTGAATCTGTGCGTTATATCGCTGGATCGCTACATGGCGATCACAAGTCCGCTCAAGTATCCGCGCACCAGGAGTCGAGCGATGGCGGCTGGATTACTTGGAGCTGTGTGGTTGCTCTCATTGGTCAGTTTGCGTATTCAGTCTTTTGAACCGCAAGTTCAAACTGCCTACTATTGTTAGCCTCATAGGCGCGCGTTCCAGCTTGTTACTCACGAGTCAGTTCCATAAAACTGTAGAGTATTGAGAACTGAGAAGCTGGGTATATTTTCTGTATACGATAATGCGGTGACGACTCTGAAGAGTTGAGAAGGAGACTAATCTCCTCAACTCTCAATTAGCATTAATTTTTTGAAATAGATTTCACTATTATCATTTCTTCTTCAGTAAAGGACACTCTCAAAATTCAAAGAGAACATTTTTCCAGTCAAATCAATATAAAAAATGTTCTTTTCAATATGGACAACGTTTTCTTTGAGCTGTTGAGTATCCCTATTAAGATGGAAATTTTTATAGGTTCGCTCAGATGTAACGGTTAGAACCAAAAACGGCCCATTTACACTGACTTTGGAATATCTTTTAAAGCCTTTGAGCCTCATGGTGGGAAGTTGGCAATAACTTGCTGAAATAGCAGCCCATAATCAAATTCGTCTATATGATAAAATATCATGTCTCAAACATTTTTTGGAATGCTTCCGACTGCGTTTACTAACTGTCGAACGATTGAACAATTTGGAAAAACTTTTGAATCGATGACAGCATTAATGCTTCACTGAATAAACATGATCCCCTAACTCTCCTCCCATAACACTAAATGGCAATCTAACTTGATGCTACAATGTTTCCTTTGAAGTTTTCTTTCGGACAAAGAAATTTTGATTATACAGTCTTAGAAATGATCTTTAGATTCCTATTTTTGACTTAACTCGTGATGATTTGACCAGCACAACTTTTCTGATAAATATGAACTGTTAAGTAAAAAGCATTCCCCAATATAAGGTTCAGTTGAAGGCCCAGTTTTTTAGTCCCCAACTGTTTTAGTTCCAATATTTCTGCGTTAAAGTGAAAATTTACGCTTTCGAGTGGCCTACCCTTTTTGGCTTGGCTTTAGTGCCGCAGTATGATTTTGCTTGCGTATGTTTGGTCTCAGTAAAGTCCGCGTCAAAGCCGACGACCTATTCGGCAGCGCGCCAGGAGTGCAACAAAAATTCAACAACACCCCTATGCCCATGTCCTACGAATGCGGCATTCTGCATGCTTCTTGAAACAACCAACTCCAAGCCGTCCATGCCTATTGTAATACTGTCACATTTTTCGTAATATGCGCATGTAATGACAAAAATGCAATTAAGATCTGCATAAAATTATCAGGTGATCCTAACAATTTACTCACTCGGTGGTCAACGGATGTGACACAGACCTATTTACTGAACTGCTGATACGCCAACAACATTTGTTAGCAGCTTTATGACACGGACTAAAGAAGTTGCAATTTCAGGTGATTTGTAGTCCACCGTGGTTCATTCCCGAATGGGGGCTATTTGCCCAGTATGAGAGACGGATGTTACTTGAGCAAAAGAACAGGTCTTCTTCAAACATTAGCATCAGCGGGTTGGACGCGGGCCAACTGCTTCACGTACCTTTCGAATGCGTCTATTCGCCGTCGATTCCTTATCGAATCTATAGCGCATTAGGCAGCTTCTACATTCCACTGCTCGTCATGCTCAGTGTATACTTCAAGGTAAGTCTTTTCTGTTCCCTCGTTTTTACGGTGAAAGCTTATGACTATAGCCCGAATAAGTGCAGCTTTTCACTGAATCTCGCCGGACTGCATTTACCATGGTATGACTGGATTTTTTTAGCGCACAATATGGTTCCCAATAAACTCATTAATACATTGTCAGCTAAATGTTTATTTAAATCCGATTGTCCGCGGATGTTACCTCTCGGCTAAATTAAGGTTTAAATTTTATAGCCTTCATTCCACCATCCTCACAGTCAACAGGAATAATCAGTTTTGCCTAAAACGGAGGACAGTGTTCCTTGCCTCCTCTTCCTCCTTGATATAATATTTTGTTTGCGCTGAGTTTTTCGAAATGAATGAATGGTTGTTCTAGAAGTCTTTAATAGTCCCAAGCACCACAAGAAATCAAAAAACTCTCGCCTAATTTATAGCGAACCTGCGAATCTATGAAATATTTCAGGTCTTTCACAGCTGAACAATTGTGCTTTTGTATGCAATTCTCCTAAAGGAATTTGATAGTATCGTGTATGAGTACAGCTCTTACTCTCCTTGATGTGTACGTAGCATATGCGAATATCATCGTTAATTAAGTAATATGTCGCTGTTCCTTGGTAGTTTTTGCACAAATTCATGCGGCATTTATCAAAGTAAAAGCGATTAAGATCGTTTTTCGTTGTTGATTGTTTAAAAGAGCAATCAAACCGCCATATCCGTGGGCGGGTACACTGTATGTTGATGATGAAGCAAATTTGATTGATGATGAATTGATGTTTCTTTTAGTTCGCGGCTTACTTATCAGCAGGTTGTATCGGCAGTGGCGCAGACTTTGAATAGGTCTTCTGTCCACTGAAATATTAATATTTAGTATCATTATCGCATTAAATTCTCGGACACAAATAATTTACATAATCTTTGAACGTTTCAGATCTTCCGCGTCGCATCAGAACGAGAGGCAATGATGCAAAATAGTCTAAGCAGCGCCGGCACTTACCGACTCAGTCACAAAGTCACTAAGAAAATGAAGCACGCTAACAATCAGAACAACCAGATGAGGAACAACCCAAGAACTGCCAGCGCGCCTGTCAAACATCGTTTTACTACTCGACTAACCTATGAAAGTCGACAGGACTCGATGATTTCTAGAAAGGTCTCTACATTTCGCAGTTTATTAAAGCTTAGGCGCCGATTTGGGTCTTGAAGGTATGACCGGTCGGCTTGAGGGCTAAGGGTACATCGGTCGGTGCGCAAGGCCTGACTGAATGCATGACATTGCGCAAGTGCATCAAAGATGCTAACTATCACCTTTTTGATTGTATCAGTTTTGAAATTCATCGCGTTCGCCTTCATTGATAAACGCCAATAATGAAAACTGTTCACGTCATTCAAAATGTTCACTTACCGCTAAGACTTTGTTTGATTACTTTTGCAGTAGAGAGTATCGAACGCGCCTAATGAGGTCAGTATTGTTAGACAAAAAATAATAGAATAGCAAAAAATAAGAGCGTTAATGCGACTCTGACGACAGATGGCGAAATATGTTATCCCTTTCTTCTCCTTTGATGTGCCATCGCTTTTTCAGAATAATTTTTTACCCTCGTGCGTCATATAATTATTGTATTCGCTTGTTGACGATGAAGCGTGCACCGCTGAAGTTCCTGAGGGCAATGGACAAGAAAACTAAATAAAAATCCTAAAGCTTTTTCTTCAACAGTTTCATTTAATCTGCTTTGACCTAGCTGAACATTATGTACTTTATTTTCTGCTTTGATTCACTGAGTGTTGTCCCAAGGTCTGTAAATGGATTACTTAAATTCGGTAAATCTCTAGGACAGCTATGAGTAGCTCAAAACAGCACATCGTACCGATTAAACACAACTGTCGTTCCACAAAAAGAGAGAGTGCTTATGATCAAAGTGGAAGAAGCGAAATTGACCATTTGCAGCTCACCCTTACCCAGTCTCTCACTTCCCCTCTTGGAATAGTAATTAGAGTGTGATCGCACCAGCCAAGACTAGCCGTATCTATCAGATATAATGCTCTCAAGCACACGCTACGTTGTGCCTAACAATCTCTTCGGAGGCTAAAATTTCCCTAATGAAGTTGACTATACTCATTTCTGACAGTGAAAATTCAGTTTTGACGGCCATATACTGAATATTATTGCCCTCTAATTTGTTGCCGATCTCTGTCCACAAAACGCTTACCGTATTTATGCAATAAAACCTACAATACGTTATGCTTCAATAAAGCAGTCGGCAATTGTTTAGTCCGCAGTATTGCGTGGGTACATTAAACTGACATAATGCTACCGTTAGTATGACATAGCCTTGCATATTACAAACAAAAATCATGTCTTTTTCAGGGTAGCATGGATATGGAGAGTGCGACGAACAAGACTTCAATTGTGGGACAAATGACGGAGATTGAATTGGTTGACGGCAGTCCGGAAAATTCTATCCGCCGCCCCAACTCTGGCACCAATCGACTTCTATGCAATCGCCCGCTAAATCCGCCAATCGAAAGGGATTTTCACTCATTGGCCGACTTGGATACTGAAAGCGATCGGGTCGGTTTAAAAAAAAAACGATATTTGCAGTATATTGAAGGCATAGTATAGTTTGGCTCAAATAGTAGGACGGTAGTTTTACGAGGGAAATGATACACTTCAACTTTTCATAAGCTACAAATATTTCATTGCGAGACTTGTTTTTAAGACGACCATCTGCTGTACATGTAACCCGTTCTCTCTATCGCGCGTAAGTTGACTGAATGCAGTGACATGCATCTATCTATGACAGTAGACAGGCCTCATTTAGAGCCGTCTCGTCGACCAAAATCACGATTTATTTCTATTTATGATATTTCCATGTAGTTGAGCCAGTCACATTTGCACTTTCATTTGATATCAGTGGCCCTAGCACCACAGGCACATAGTTATCTAATTTTTAAACCTCACAGAGACCCATTCCTTTCTGTGTCGCTTTTATAAATGACCAGGAAACATACTGTCGACCTCACGAACCTTTACCAGTTGCCATTCGTAACAGTTTTAGTCAACTGTTTTCTGCTACAAACATTTTGGGATAGCTGCAAACACAGCTGCTGCAGTTTCAGGGCATTTGTGACCGCAAACAATTGCTTGAAATGAAAAACTGCTAAAAAAATTGAAAGGATCGAAGAGAAAACAATTTGTTTAAATCTTTCGCTTACTTGAGCTACCTAAGTGTTTTATGGTAAAAGACATTGTCCAAAGCGTTCGGGATGGCTATTAGCCCGTATTCCTCTCGAAACTACCCGTTATATGTCGAAGTAGGATGCTCAAAGATTGCTTAATCAGTTTCTGCAGCCATACGCAATGAGTCCGTGGGTGCAGCTCTATGAGTTATTATGAATTTATTAAATATCTTCAAAATGCAGCGAGAGATTAGTGATCCAATGAGGAAACAAGAAGGGGCTGTGCTATTAAATCATTTGTCGCATTTAGAAAGGATTTACGATTAGCTGAACCGAAAAAGGTAGATCTTGTAACTATTAGAGCGATAACTGATTGCGATACAATTAGCAATTTCGATAGCTCCATAATCGATGATTTAACGCGATGCTATTCTCCAGGTAATTGTGATCTGAAAAGCAGCGCATATATATTTCGGATTCGAGATTCATAGTACGCTGCCATTGCGTGCAATGAAAGATCTGAGATTTGAAAAAATATTATTTAGTCACTATGTTAAGTTTCTGAATAATAATGTGATATCGTTAACCTTCTCCATCGGTTGTGTATAGCCGCACATGTGACTGCGCTGTAAAATAGAAAGTATGACGATTTTTCACTATCCTTGAGAGGAAGGGGAACGTCATCAGTCTTACTTGCGCACTACTGCGCCGATGAAATGTTCTGTTTTTAATTTGCTGCAGTAGTCGTGCTTGATGAATGAATAGGAACAAACGCTCACGCGCCCTCTTTCGTACGTTTGTGTTTCAGTTCCGGGGAGGGAGAGAGGGAGGGAGGGAAGAGGGGGGTGAAGGAGTTGACTTTCGAGCAACCATATGAAAGCAACCAACTACTGCTTCCCAGCTTGTATATCTGCTGATTGAGCCCTCAGTGATCAACTGCATTCAATCTCATAATGCAGCAGCCAAAACTGTTTGCAACACTCACGCAGTCACAATATCCTGTAAGCCTTGCGAGTCGCTGAAGGCAGCTCTGCAGGAAAGTAAATACTGTGTACGCCGCCGAGTTGGGTTGCCAAGCTTCGCGCAGATGTGCGCAACGTGCTGAAAGAATAGGCGATGAACCACTAGATGGCATCGTTGCTTTTAACTACGTCCAGTTTGTGGCATCTACTTCATTCGAACGCTCATCTCTTTCAGCATATCTATGCAATTACGTCGAAATTAGCTACCTATTTAAGGTCGCTCCAAAAGCACGCGACGAGAATTAGTACGCCAAATTTCTAGGCGTTGCTTATCGATCAAACATTTTTTGCGATAAAGCAGCGAGTAACGACCCCGTACTATTTCCCGTCGTGTATTAGTGCGGCAGACGTGACTATGTTAAAATATACCTGACGCGCACACGTTATGTTAGAATGTACTACCATAGACGTCATAGGCTACCGTACGTTCTCCGTTTACTCCGCACAATTTATCCTTCGTCACGATTATAGTAAGAAAGGCTGCTTAATAAAAGCGCCAAATTCAAACGTTAATCTGCTTCTTTTCAGCCGCCTGCTGTTCGTAAAAACACTGACATCAACGCCGTGCCGCTTCTATCGAAAAAAGCGCAAAAGTGCCATAACCGTCTTCAACCGTCCGCCCTGCTGGCCAGGGCTAATGACCACTATCACACTAACGGACCAGGCAAGGCGATCCGTGGGAGCAAGGAAAAAATGGTCTACCTAAGGTAATGGCGCTGCTATTTTTGAATATTTGCAACTTTCCCCACCATGTCAATGCTACTTAGGGAAATGCTAAGGGACTTGATGCGATCGATTCCGAAGCATTTTCCACTGATTTTATGAAAAAATTGCATTAAAATGTTGTATAGGGAGAGCCCAAGGTGAAATTTTCTCATGTAATTTATTACTTCAACTGAGCGAGCCTCTGCTTAAATCTGGCTGTTTAGGGAGCGCAAGGCTCTGAAAACTATCGGAATGGTCGTCCTCGGCTTTATTATCTGTTGGATGCCGTTCTTCGTGCTCTACCTGGTTGAAGTATTCGCTGATACGGGCGGCAGTCGGCTGGCAGCCATTATGGGGGAAATATTCCTCTGGCTGGGCTATTCAAATTCGGTACTGAATCCGATTATTTACACGATGTACAATGGCGACTTCCGACGGTGCTTTCGCGACCTATTGTCGTGCGGCTGTATGAAAAGGCACAGGAGGACTATGAGCGTCAAGAAGCTCCATCAGCAAAGTACCGTATTCTGACGCTACTGGTACATTGTATTTTCAATGATGTACATATGTATCACTATAAAAATGTTGAGTGACACTATAGAGCAGATGAATTCAAATTCCATAGCTTCTATCATAAACTTTTTATTGTCGGGCAAAGTTGACTCGTTTTATCAACATTAAAGATTGCATTTTTGTACGGTGCGCTGAATGCTGCTAGGTATTGCAATTGAAGTTCGAGATCAAAATACTCTTCACTACCCAATTGAAAACTTTTGCCTCTAATATCAGCCATACACCGAAATATGGATCTTTAGAAAATAGGTGTTCGCTGAGTAATGACTTTGGAGCAACCAAAGCGTAAATATTCTTGAAAATTACAGATTATGATTATATCAGAAGATATGGAAAGCAGGAATTTGATGACTGAGGTGCCGATGAGCTCAATATTTTTCACTCGTCTAATTCACGATATTTGTAACAGTGGGATTTTAACCATGGAGATACCTATCATAAATTACGCAGTATAGTTTCAAGTTTGAATCGATCGCATTAAATTTTGACATTTAACAACTGTAAAAAGTAAATTTTGTGACTCAGTGGAAAATTGAGCGAAAATTATAATAAATATGAAATGTAATAGTTTCTTTGCTTAAAAACCGAATCTATTGTAAATATTACATTATTCAATTCTAAAAGCTGCATGATTCAGTTATATGACTGCAAATTGGCCCAAAGCCGAATCGACCATGCGCTTTCTCATTCTGTAGCAAGTATTAATAACTGTCTTAAGATGATCTAAACAAATATCTATCGCTTGGTTTTATAATTTAATGGGTGGAAAGTGTTTGCTGCGTAATTTGTGAACGGTATAAAATTTTTGGAATGATTTTTGTTTAGTACAACGTAGTCCAATTGCAATCTTGCCATCATTTTATCACTTTAATAGCACCACTGAGCCTTGGCACAAATAAATGGAGGCAAAGAAAGCTGAAGTGACTGCAGACAGCAACGGGTCTTTTGATATACTCTCCAGCTCAGCTTCTGGAAGCCCCGAAGCGTTCTAAGCTTTGCAAGTTTTTCAACTCCCCTTTCTTTTCATTGACCTTGAAAGGAAGCGTTGTGGGAGATATAGATGGTACCTCGGCGAAATAACGTGAGTACGCATTTGGATACAGTTGATACTTTTAAAAGACTTGCCGGAGTCGGCGTGGGGAGTTGCCTAGAAGTCCTAAAAGTGCATCCCCAAGAGTTTATTCAAAAAATCATTCAGAACTGGAAACATAGGAACAATCTTAATTTCGCATTGTCCTCAGCGTATTATTAACTGTGGAAGCGAGACTCAACGGCTCAATTTTTACTGCATTCTTTTTTGAAATAGGTCTCAAATCTAAACAGATGTCTGTTTCTGCTTCCCCACCATCTCCTCCTCTCCTTGTTTTGCTCTTCTAACACGCTCTGGTAGTTTGGCTGTAAGTTTGCAAATTGGGAATAAAGTCGCCTTGACAAATGGCCCGTTACTCTATCTTTCTTGCTTCGTTTTTTGTACCAGAGGTGTTCTTCATTATTTTCTTAGTTTATTTAGTGCAAAGTACTCGGTTAATTTATTTCGCTGTGATATATATCGTGAAATTAGTTTATTAGCTAAATGAGTGCAATAAAGCCAGATTTGGCATTCAATATCAAATTAAGGAGACCACAGTGAAATTTTAATGTACAGAATATACTTTCCGAATCAATGCAATGAAAATTTACTTTATCGGAGAGTATGGCTGTCTGTCCCTGGTAAATGCTCTACCAACATGTCGCGACGAGTTTTACATCACTCTATCAAAGCGGAAGAGAGAAGAGCAGGCATGAGTATGCACAGTATTTAAATCGCAGCATCGTCTTAGGGTATAGCGTACTCATATCTCCATCTTTTTCGCCCTTCCACCGTTCCGCGAATATATATCCAGTATACGGATCAATTATCAAAACATGTAAGGGCGTTTGTATGGGGAAATTTCAACGGACTCTTATACTTATAATTTGCAAAACGGCAGTTCATAGCCGCGCGTTTTTTCTCGCGTATTTATGTAGCCGTGTCCGTCTATATTAATTGCGCTCAATTTTTGAAGATTGTTGGAAGTTGGTACTTTCAGCGCTATCTAGCTCTCTTATTCAATTTTTATCGATCTTTAGCGCGAATCGGCGGCGGACGCTTCGTCATCGGCGACTGATGAACGAAGAGCGTCCGCTGAAGAACTCTTGAAACATGTGACCGTGGCCGGATGGCCGACCGTCGGTCGTAATCGAGCGAACAAACGAGAGAGAGGACGGCATTGATTTTTGGCTGGGCGTCGTCGACGGCCGCCGATTTGATTACGCATAACTTGCGACATTCTCTCTCTTCACAGTAGTCTAACCGGCTAGGGAGCGATAGGAATAGAAGGGAACAACAACTTGTACAAGAGTGAGGGAAAAACCTGCAGCGGCGGAAAATTCATGGGCCCTCTGTCCTATTCAGAAAAGGTATCCACCAATGTACCAAATTGCATGCCGCGATACATATATCAAGCTACTGTACTAGAAACGTTTGCGCTCTACGGATATTAAGCTAATTAAAAATTACAAGTAGAAACAGGTTATGGCTTTTTCATAAAATATCAACTAAAATCTAATGTATTGTTGATCAGAGTAATTGAAGACTGGCGCGAAAGGTGGTAAACAATATCGTATAAAATCGTATAAACTCTAGCAATATTTACCGCATTCGAATGTAAAATGCCGGTTCACATATTTCTCTACCAAAGCGGTTCCTCGGTCTCGAATGCACGCTGGCGAATTGAAATGGATGGGGCAGATTGATCTTTGGTGACACACACGCCGACACGAATTTGATCTAAAAGCTTGAGGAGGAAGGGAAATTTCGCTGGAATGAATGAGGAGGCACGGTTTGATGGCCTTCTTTTCCATCAGAATCCTACAACTTGTGTCAGATGCATTCAAAAGAAGAATCAAACCTCTCAGTAAGTCAGCACAAGAGATATGCAGAAGATCGCCTTTTTGTGAAATTCCCTAAGATGTAAATGCTTAACAACGTCATTTTGTCCAAGAAAAAGAGAACGCGTTAGAAAGATATAGGGTGAAAGTTGATGGGGGTCCTCAACGCGACATGTGTCGCTGTAAGATTAAAAGGACCGCGCCGCTCGTTCCATTTACAAGTCGGCGCCCTAAATTCAGCGTGAGATGCAGACATCATTTTGACTACAATGAATCTCTCTCTCATAGCACCTGCACTTTTCAGTCAGTCACCTTTATGGTAAATTTTGTCAAGCTAGATAGAGTGCTTTTATTTTGGCATTTCGCTTCTTTTCTCATAATATACAATTTACGGTATTTGATGAATAAAGGCAGCGCCAGTATTTATAAACTGCCATGTCTAGTGATCTTCAATTGGGGTTGCTTGGGGGGGCCACTATATGCAGTTTAATTCACGTCAAACAATATATTGGTCTGAACATGTGCGCTGGATGATTTTATATCCGATTTTTGCATTTTTTGTCGAAATAAGCCGGAAACAAGAGAAAATGCGAAGAGAAAGTCGCAGAATGCAAGTGTCCTTCCAATTCAAAATTTGAAATAAAAGCTTAATGTTCTTAATCGCATTATACGCAAATTCTAAAAGAGTACACCAACATCGCAACTTTTAATAACCGTACCATCCTATGATCTTCACTTTTCTCGATTTTTTCATGCGTTTAAAACTAGTTTTAGCAAAAATAAAAGCGAACTTCGAATATCACACAATTTAGTTTACGTATTTAGATCTAATTGATGTTTGATTTTGAGTTTCGTTAGGCGAAACTGTCTGAAAGAGTGAAAGTCAATAAAAAGTAGACAAGGTTAGACGGATGAAAAAATATAAAAATTTGTACGCTGAAGAAATTTTTAATGTCCGCTGCAATCTGATGGCTGAAAAGTTTCTTACTCTCTGCCATTACGTTTTTGCCAAAGATATGATATGCTCTTATGGGACCAACTCGCCCAGGTTTTCATGGAACTTCAAAGGAGTCACGAAATTGTTCTCGTGAGTTAAACAGTAATGTCGCATCACACTGTTGTGTGCGACTTTGTAGAGTCGGCGGAGAAAGTCGTGTGGATTCGTTCGGTCGCGTCGGCATTATTACATCGCCAGCTGAGTTGCGCATCGTATCTCTCAGCCAACATTGTAACCTTGTTTATCAACTTTTGTGAAACAAAACTAACAAACAAAATAATGTTGGTGGTCATCTAAGGGAAGAGAATACTTCTCTGCCGATACTTCTTACAGGATTTTCTCGAAAACAAGCCCCATTAAGCTTTGTGTTGAGAAGTGAAAGAATTTGAGAGTATTTATGAGCTTCACATTGAAGCACGCAGGATATCCAAAATCAAAGAGCTGCGTTCGTTTCATTTTCAATACATATGATTTTTGAACAAAACAGAAATAAATCCTTTGGGAAGGAAACTGAGCGCTTATTATCAAAAATATTCTGAATAAGGAGGTACTATGGGGGAATGAGAAGCAGCTGCTCAAGGTAATCGAATGATTATGGTTTCATTAATTTCGTTGAATATTCCCTTTCCCAACTGACCTATTTCAAACAACTTCTTTTTACAACAGCGCATTGATTAGTTCTAGAGCAGGTTTATTATGAATTTTACTCTTTTCAAGTAGCCTTTTCAAATCTACCTCAGATAAAATTGACTTCTACCGTCTACAGCAGTCATATGACAGTGAGATACGAAAGTCTACGGCCTGTTTCCTGCCAAAAACTTACGATACATTTCAAACGACCCGCATATGAAGGAACGAATTGCCGTAATGTCAAAATCAAAAGCAAAAGAGAGCGATCAAATTGATGTTATGACACTGGCATTTGTTAGACTCAGTTGCAATGAGACGATTTAGAGGAAGACGACTGATTGCTAATATGCTAGCGGCTTTAGAGTTTTCTCGTTAACAGTGCTTGCGAGAATGCTTTTGCGAATGAATAATAGCGGTGTGTGTAGCTTGAAGTAAAATTTAAACTGTGTGTCTTAACGTAACCTACACTAGACAGCCCAAACGGCAGTCAACCCGAAACCGACCGCGAATCTCCTCTGAACTGCTGTCAAAACATGCGCCTTTATAGTTCATACGGTGAAACATAAACGACGCCGGATTCCGTCCGTTACCCCGTTTTTATCGCGTCGTCATCAAGCGCATCGTCTATTTCATCTCCATTCCGTTGACCTCCTTTGCCGACTTCCCCGAAGCACGGCCAGCGATGACTTTGCGGCCGCCTCGACATAACGGCGCTGCGGGGAAAGTGGCACACATTCTTCCAGCGGCGCTCGAAACGTTCGAGTCAGCAGCGTTTCTGTTTTATGAGCGTGACCGATTCACCGCGATCCACGGCCAGCGAAAAGAGGCGCCGACCTCCGTCGCCGACGAAACTGACCCAATTTCTAGGCTCGCTGAACGCGCATTTAATCCGACCGTTCGCGTCGAGCAGACAGTTGAAAGGTGACCACTTGTGCAGTTCCTCTCTTTGCCTTGCTTTCTTTGTGGTTCATCGAGGATACTGCTCTCTCTCTCTCTCTTTGGGTTTGGACATTGTATGCTGCCGTCGAATTCGAGTGCGTCCCCATACAGAGAGTCTAAGCTGTTAGTGAGTCGCTGGCAGCCGAAAGACGAGTCGGGAGAGGGCTTTTGACTTCACCTCAGCCTCTTCTCTTCCCGTTCAACCATTTTTTTCTTGTATTTGTCGCTTCATTGGCTTCATAAAAGTGTCCCTAGCAAATTTGGTATACGGTGCACACGTTATCGCGTGTAATAGTGATCTGCGGTTGAGAAAAACAAAAGCTTCGCATTGATTAGTCTCCATTCTCGCGGCAAAGCGGACGCTTTGGATCTGAGAAATTGTAGTCGCGCGACGTGAAGACGTCGACTCTCTCATTCGCTCTCACTTTTCAGGTCTTCTGACATTGGTCTTACGAATTCGAATCAGAGAGGGCTGATTCGAAATTCGAATACGTAACCATGACTGACTACGAGAAGATGAAG